>JAQGBW010000245.1:0-51197 GCA_034698625.1 Julus scanicus | reverse complement strand
AGAGAGAGAGAGAGAGAGAGAGAGAGAGAGAGAGAGGGCCCTTTGCTTTTATAACACACTCCAGGAGAATCCATCAATCTAGCAGAATAAGCCACTCATTTACGTTCATTAGGACCACCATTAAGACACGTACTCGTGTGTCACTACATCCAACAACAATATCTTACTCCCCTTTTTTTAACTGCGAGTCTTAAACACGCCCCCATCGTCACATTTTCACATTCGCGCATCATCACGGTTTTGGACGATACACCGGGGACTACATTTGAAGAAATTGTCATCTATTTCTAATATCCCCTTTTTAAGTCTGCATTAAACCACTCCCACACATCGATAAGATACTCGGGGTGTTATTACACCACTCCCATAACGACTAAGCCAAGCCCTCAATTATCAAATCATCCCTAAAGCAACAACAACATCAATACTTGGCATCACTAAATCTGGTACTAAGTTACTTGCTTGCTACTAAGCCACTCCCCTGCTGCCAAGCCACTCCCCTGCTGCCAAGCCACTCCCCTGCTGCCAAGCCACTCCCCTGCTGCCAAGCCACTCCCCTGCTGCCAAGCCACTCCCCTGATACTAAGTCACTCCCCTGCTACTAAGCCACCCCCATGCTACTAAGCAAATCCCACAGCTACTAAGTCACTCCCACAGCTACTAAGTCTCTCCAAGATCATCTCCTAATAAACCACTTGCACAGCTGCTAAGTCACTCCCACCGCTACTAAACCACTCCCACTTCTACTAAGTCACTCCCACAGCTACTAAGTCACTCCCACAGCCGCTAAGTCACTTCCACAGCCGCTAAGTCACTCCCACAGCCGCTAAGTCTCTCTTAAGATCATCTGCTAATAAACCACACGCATTCCTGCTACCAAGTTACTCTCTCAGCTACTAACTCACTTCTTGGCATCACTAAGTCACTCCCAACTGCTACTAAATCACTCCCAAAGCCACTCCCTCAGCTAATATTAGTAACTAAATCAATACTACTAAAACTAAGCAACTAGCGGTACAACTAAACTCACTGGTAAAGGTTTTTCAGGACTCTGCTCGTCTTGCCTGTTATGGCATTAGTGTTGTGTGTAGATTTTATAAGGTTATACTTAAATCACTCACTCAGCAACTAAATCACTCCCGCTGTAACTACATCCCTCCCATTAAACAAAGGTCACTCCCACTGTTACTAAGCCACTACTACAACCGCATCTAACTTCAATCATGTTTAAAATCTATCAACAACCTCAGACAAAATAAGCAGCAAACAGTAATCAGAAATAAATTGAATAACAGCCAATTAAAATCCAAATAACTCCATGATTGGTAATCTAAAAAGAATCGACCAAATTTCACATTTCCACCGCAGACCTAAATCCAGAAGCAGATGAAATATGGCTGCCGTTTACATAGAAGTGACACGTCCAATACGTACTTCTTCAAAATATAATCTTGTCAAGCGATAGACAATGGATTTTGTCTGTTTTATGGGGATACAGAGAGAGTAAAATATATTTGCGTCGCTTTTGGTCCGACCATTAATTAATACGAGGCAACCTGATAAGTAAAGCAATTACGATCCCATGCACGTTACATGAGAAAAGAGCACACGAGTACGAAGAAGAGGCAAAAGACGATGTTAGAAGATGCAATCCTTAGTTAATTTAGTGGAAGGGGTCTCTCATTAGTAGAAAAGACTCAAAGAGTAAAAGGCTCGATACAAAAGGGTGGAGGAGGAGGAGGAGGAAGGATATATTTGTGAGTTTAGGGGTCCTTACCCAACATCCAGCCCCAAAAACAGATCAAAATCCAAAGAAAGACAATTTACGCATTTGAAAATAAAAAAAAAAAAGATGGGGAACACAATCTATAAAGAAATACTGTTAAGATGTATAACGGAAAGGAGAGAAGAAAAAAAAAATAAACGATGCAATAAAACTAAATAATCTTCTGAATAAATTAAAGTGAATATCCATCGGAGGCAGAGGCTATTATTCTTACGAAATTCACACTCATTGCTAGCTTAACAGCATTACTGAATATTTCATATCATTCAATAATGGCTGCCAAGTCAGCAGCCTTCAGCAATTCAGCACAAATTGTGAAGTTATCGTAAAAAAACCGAGGGAATGGCGTGTAAAAGAAGGGCCTGAAGCGTTACAATTTTATCACTCTCACACAAAACATCTTGATGAGGAATTCAACAATAAGGTTGATATAAAACAAATTAAAAACATTTGTTTTAGACTTGTAAGCCATCAACAAAAATAATAGTTGCCATCGAGTAAGTGGATGATGTGGTGTTGCTGGTATTAAGATGTCTGTGGGATGTTTCCCCAACAATCGTACGTACAGCGGAATACAACCACAAGCAGATGTGAGGGGTTGGACACATCTGAAGAAGCAAGTGACCAATGGAAGACATGTTTCCAACAATGATCTGAGTAGAAGAAGACGACCAGAAGCAGGTGTGCATGTTTGGGCACATCTGCAGGAACAAGATCTGGTAGACTGACCAATGGAAGACATGTTTCCAACAATGTTGTTTGGATACATCTGCAGAATTAGGATCTGGTAGACAGTGAACAATGGAAGACATGTTTCCAGCAATGATCTGTACAACAGTATATAACCAAAAGCAAATTGGAGTGTTTGGACACATCTGAAGAAGCACGTGACCAATGGAAGGCATGTTTTCAACAATGATCTGTGTAGCAGAACACAACCTGAGGATGATGTGCATGTTTGGGCACATCTGCAGGAACAAGATCTGGTAGACTGACCAATGGAAGACATGTTTCCAACAATGTTGTTTGGATACATCTGCAGAATTAGGATCTGGTAGACAGTGAACAATGGAAGACATGTTTCCAGCAATGATCTGTACAACAGTATATAACCAAAAGCAAATTGGAGTGTTTGGACACATCTGAAGAAGCACGTGACCAATGGAAGGCATGTTTTCAACAATGATCTGTGTAGCAGAACACAACCTGAGGATGATGTGCATGTTTGTACACATTTGCAGGAACAAGATCTGGTTGACCGGCAAATGGAAGACATGTTTCCAACAATGATGTCTGGATAAATCTGCAGAATTGGGATCTAGTAGACAGTGAACAATGGAAGGCATGTTTCCAGCAATGATCTGTACAACAGTATGCAACCAAAAGCAGATGTGAGTGCTTCGACACATCTGAAGAAGCAAGTGACCAATGGAAGGCATGTTTCCAACAATGATCTGAGTAGCAGAACACAACCTGGAACAGGTGTGCATGTTTGGATACGTCTGTAGAATCAGGATCTGGTAGACAGTGACCAATGGAAGACATGTTTCCAACAATAATCTGTTTAGCAGAAGACAACCTGGAGCAGATGTGCATGTTTGGACACATCTGCAGAAACAAATCTAGTAGACTGACCAATGGTAGACATGTTTCCAACAATGATCTGTGCAGTAGAACAGGACATGTTCGTACACATCTGCAGAATCAAGATCTGGTATGGTCAGATCAAGAAGTTAGTGGACACTTAGTAGACAGAGACCTATGAATCAAATGTTTCCAACATGCAAAAAAAAAAAAATAAAACATTTGAAAAAAACTCATCAGTGAAATATTTTTCATAAAACTCCAACTTTGTTTTTTTAGAAATCTTTAAAACTTAAAATGATCCCACAACAAGAAAACACCGAAGATGCACGAACGCCGGAAGTTACGATGCTAAAAATCTGAATTATTTACGCGCAACAAATGCGAAACAAATCTTCAGCTACAGAATTTCGATAGCAATGTTTCTTAAATCCATCATAAATACTGTAGAAACCTTTGTATAATTCAACAACAAGTATCCAAAAAGTCCACAATGTTGAAAACTTCGACGTACATAATTAATAAAACATGATCATCCAAGACTAAAGCAGTAACTTTTTCTAGAGATGTTGAAAATGTTATTTACTCCAACTGATTTCAAAGAGAGATTTTCTTACATCTTGTCATCGGTACATTTGATGAACACGCGAACATTGAAGAGAAGAAGAGTAACAGCAATCTCGAAACAAGTGCTAGAAAATGCAGATTTTCAAACATTTTTATTTCTCACCTCTTACAAATGCGTTTCTCGTTACCAACACCCGAGTGTTTATGACCGACAGAAAACGTGCTTGGAATGACAATGTCAGACAACAAATGGAAGAGATGGTTGATGGAAAAAGTACGCCGTAGACAGTGTAGAGACATGTCTGTCAAGATGGTGGACAATGGACATCGTCGTCGTCCTACAACTCAGCCAAGAAAGTGTTCAAGATGGCGCCCACATAAAATAAGTACAACACCCGCTGTTGGTATACCAATGTCAGGATTGTCAGACATCAAATATTAGTGAATGTTGATGGAAAAAAGAACGACATAGACAGTGTAGAGACATGTCCTTGAAGATGGTGGACAAGGTCAAGGTGCTCAAGATGGCGTATTCATAAAATTAGTACAAAAATAGTGGTTTGTATACAACAATGACAACAAAAATGTTGGACAAACAACACTGTTTTGTTTGACACTGTAGAATAATGTGTGAAGATGATGGACAATGGACATCAGTGCAGAGACCAAGATCATTGCTACAACTTTGGCAACAAGTTGCTAAAGATTGCGTCCACGTAGATTTAGCACAAAAACAGTTGCATACTACAATGCCAACAAAGATGTTGGAAGAACAACACAGACATTGTAAGAGGCATGTGTGAAGATAGTGGACAATGGACATCGGTACAGAGACCAGGACCAGTGCTACAAGATAAGTAACAAGGTGTACAAGATGGCGTCCTTGCAAAATTAGTGGTTGACACACCGATATGTCAGCAATCAAACATGTCAACCAGATTATTGTAGACAAAGGGCTCAAAGGAATGATAACGTGAGTTTAACTACATGAAGTGCGTCACCAAGGAATATTGTTCACGTTCTTCAGAGTCAAACATCAGAGACACCACCATCAAGAGTTTGCGCTCTTGAATGAACCACAATGAAGTGTCTGAGGTCCTGATGTCACAGGGCTCAAAGGGTGAAAGTTAGCCATCAAGGGATATTGTCCACGTTCTTGAGGGTCACACATCAGAGACACCGGTTTGCGCTCTGGAATAAGTCACTATGAAGTGTCTGAGGTCCTGGTGTCAAAAAGCTCTAAGGGTGAAAGTTAGCCATCAAGGGATATTGTCCACGTTCTTGAGGTTCAAACATCAGAGACACAACCATCAAAGGTTTGCGCTCTGGAATGAGTCACTATGGAGTGTCTGAGGTCCTGATGTCACAGGGCGCAAAGGGTGAAATTAAGACATCAAGGCTGCCACCAAGGGATATTGTCTACGTTCTTGAGAGTCAAACATCAAAGACACCACACCATCAAGGGTTTGTGCTCTTGAATGAGTCACTTTAAAGTATCTGATGTCAAAGGGATCAAAAAGTCAACGTTATACATCAAAGGCGCCATCAAGGAAAATTGTCCACGTTCTTGAGGTTCAAACATCAGAGACACCACCATCAAGAGTTTGCGCTCTTGAATGAGCCACTTTGAAGTGTCTGAGGTCCAAAGTGGCTATGTCACGGAGTAGGGCCTGTTATGAAAAAGGTAGGCTTTTTAAGACGCGATGAACTCACTGCGGCACACAACTTAGGTCGAAAAGGTTTTATTCTAAAACCCGTTAAAGTTAAACATAAGAAAACTATAAACTCAAAATACGCGGGCGGCGACGTGCCAGCCCCGAAAAACAAACGCAAAAAATCCGGGTCTGTGCGCACACATTTCAGGTGACCATACCGGTTCACCGTCAGACCCGAACTGCCCTCTCTGGCACCTTGTATTGGAATGCTGATCAGCTCGGGGCAACAAAGAGGGTTACATACTTTCACCCCTCATTACATACTTTCGCTTGCCACATTCCTTACATAACATTATTCGCATTAGGGACCTAGCTGGCAACCCTCAACCCTGACCTCAGTTCTCACAGGCCTTCCATCTTTCTCTCAACCCCCCTTCTTATACGATAGATAAAGACTAATACATTCGTTGCTTTTTTGCCCTTTGTCATTCATCAGGATGCATTCAGTGTAATACAAATAGTAGAAAGAAAGAGTCTTCGGGTATAAAATAAATCTAAATATAAAAGTGACAAGTCAATTATACTTAGCCCGCATAAATCTTCGTCCTAATTTTAATACGGTGGATATGTACTACTCTTCTCCCCACTCCAAAAATATGCTGCCGCTACATTTTTTTCTCTCCTTATATCTGATAAAAACTGTTGAAATTAATTGTTAAAAATGCACCGGAGACGCGAGAGAAAAGAAAAAGTGAGAGAGAGAGGTTCAAGATTGTTTCCCTTTTAGATGTTACACCCGATGTACGTCATAATTTGCGACGAGATGTTCGTATACGAAGAAGATGGGGGCACCGGCATATATATACTCACTCGCTGTACTTGGCAAGGGCTCTAATCAACTACGGGCAAAGAATATAGAAATAAAAAACAGTTTGCCTAATGAACGAGACAGTTTTTTTTTTTCCTACTATGAACTTCATACTTATTCGTATCTGTCGCAGACTGATAAAAAAAGACCATCATTATACCGTTTGATAAAAAAATATATTAACTTCTTTTTCTAATCTACATTTGGAAGTCTTCGGAGAGTCGTAAAACCAACACCTGAGGCTGAGAGTATAGATCTGGAAATATCTAATAAATAGTCTTATTTTAAAACATACTTCGTTTTTTTCCAAAAAAACCCAAAATATTGTAGCAATGGCCATTGTTGAAGATCATCACATCCCTCTACACTTCAAGAATTAACATATTTTGCCTAATTCAATAACACAATATATGGTCAGATATGGTTAGTATGCTAGACATGGTACATTTTGGATATGGACCTCTTCTATCAGGAACTTGGACAAAAATACTTGATGGCAAACCCTCTTCTTCCAGCAATACAGAAGCTAGTCTATAAAGTCAGTGGTTGAACACCATCTGCTTTAGCCATGGCTTGAATATCATGTTACTTCAATGACATTCCAGCAATCCCCAAATCATTCCAGACTCCCCACATCATTCCAGCCTTCCACACATCCTTCCAGTCTCCTCGCATCATTCTATCCTTCCCCACATCATTCCAGCCTCCTCAAGCCATTCCAGCCTCCCAACGCCATTCTAGCCTCCCCACAACAATCCAGGCTCCCCACATCTTTCAGCCTCCTCACATCATTCCAGCCTTCCCCACAACATTCCAGCCTCCTCACATCCTTCCAGCCGGTTTACATCATTCTAGCCTCCTTACATCATTTCAGCCTCCCCTCACCATTCCACCGTTTCCACATCATTCCAGCCTCCTCGCATCATTCCAGCCTCCTCAAGCCATTTTAGCCTCCCAACGCCATTCTAGCCTCCCCACAACATTCCAGGATCCCCACATCTTTTCAGCCTCCTCACATCATTCCAGCCTTCCACACATCCTTCCAGCCTCCTCACATCTTTCCAGACTCCCTACATCATTCTAGCCTCCCCGCATCTTTCTAATCTCCACCACATCATTCCAGCCTCCCAACGCCATTCCAGCCTTCCACACATCATTCCAGAATTCTCACACTATCCAAGCCTCACCACAAAATAACAGCCACCCCAAATCATTCCAGCCTCCCCACATCATTACAACCTCCTCACATCATTCCAACCTCCCCTCACCATTTCACCGTCCCAACATCATCCCAGCATCCTCACATTATCCAAGCCTCACAACATTCCAGCCACCCCACATCATTCCAGCTTCTTTACATCATTCCACCATCCCCACATCATTCCAGCCTCCCCACATCATTCCAGCCTCCTCACATCATTCCAAACCCTCCCCACATCATTCCAACACTCCCTTCTTAGTAGTTCCTCACATCAACAAGTACATTCTGTCATCATCGCAGTAGTCAAATGTCATTCGATGAGCTATGTCATCGGACACGGTTTGAAATAAATCTGGTGCATGTACATCTAAATTCGACTCACGTCCATGTATATATATGGACGATAGACTTCGTATAAATATATTTTTTCCATCGCAATATGTAAATATATATTTCTACTCCGGTACATTATCCAGGTAGACACATCGTAAAGTGCATATCATCGATGCATTCCCTCTGATGGCCCCACATATAGAAAAACCGTGAATATAAATATAGAAAGAGAGATAGAGAGGTATAATAATAGATTTCCATTTCCCTCTAAGAAGAAAAAATCTGGTACGTGTGACATGTCTTGAAGGGCCTTCTTGAATTTGCAATCAATATATTTTCCCAGAGGCCAACTGCCTCGTTAAATGTCTCAACCCTTAACAGGAAAAGATGCTAAGCTACTACGTTACAGTCAGACAGTCAGTCAGACAAGTTGACAGTCACCCAGGATAACACAACGGATTTGCACCTATTTAACGCTACGCTGGATTACCAGTGGAATCACGTGTCCTTAACATTTAACATTCAACATGTAGTGCTCTTTGAAAAACACGGCACTTGTCATCCACAAATCAATGACAACTTATGATAATTGTCACGGTGTCACGATGAATTTCGATGCGCGAGTTAGCGAACCAACTCTTACAAGTTATCATTGTCTTTTGCGAGAGAAGCCATCGTGATATTCCAACAAATGTCCATGTAAATCTAGACTCCATCAGTGCTTTTTAGTTATCATTGTCATGGCAGAAGAACATTAGTTGTCATCACTAAAGGTGCGTATCGACCAAAAGAAACATTAGAGAAACAAAACATACACAACAAACATATACATACAAACATTGATGTGTCCAGAAATGTTTGCGAACATGTGTGGAAAACCTCCGTTTTCCCCACATTTCTATGTTTCTTGATGTTTCGTAGCGATCGCTCGAGAGGCGGTCCAGAACAAGGAAAAAAAATGTTTCTCAAATGTTTTGTAACGTATTTGATGACGTAGAGCATTAAAACATGTGGTTTTCATTTTGAAATATGCCAAGCTCCGCCTTGTTTCTCGAAATGACACTCGTGTTTATTTTGTCTTTTTCGACACAATTTGCAACACGTTTAGAAAAACAAGCTGAAAACATTGTTTTAGTGTTTTTTGTGTACGTTTGATGTTTATGTTTACGTTTCGTCATGTTGTACTCCTTGGTAAGATTCAAAACGCGATCATAACTCATGTTTAGCTATAATTTCCTTTTTAAAATCAACATTTATACGTTTATGAGCATACAGGGTTTTGTCCCGTTCGTAACTTGGATTAACGTTCGTAAATCGAAACAACACGTGGTGTTCGTAAGTCGAATTGTTCGTAAAAAGAGACGTTCGTAAATCGAGGTTCTACTGTACTTAAAATTACATTAACAAAAAAACAAAAGCGATTCATGTTGCAAGTTAATTTTATTGTGAGTAAAGAAAAGGCAAAATATGTGCTCATATATCATGAATCTAGTCCAATTATAACAAGTGTTTTTTTTTTTTTTTTTTTGAAATACAGTGTTGGGTTAAAAGTTCAACCAGAAACTTTAAAAAATTCAACAAAAGCATTAGCATTAGCTATTATCCTATTAATACTACAAAAATTTCATTCAGGATTATTAAAGGAAGAATATTTTCAAAAGATTTAATTAAAAATTAAAAATTCAGAATATATGGTTATCAAATTCGAGGGCCAAATTTGCTAAAATACCTATCATCATTAACATATGATGTGTTATTATTAAAGTTAATAGATATATAATTTCAAAATATAGCTAGACACGACATTAATATACCAGGTGTATCGCAACAATAACAGTGAAAAATAACAAACGCTCGATGTTCCAATTACAGTGTAACAATCTCGCGTAAAGTGATGTTCTTGTGTAGAATATACTTAGATGCAATTTCCTCCATTAACATCACAGAATTTCCACCAAGCTATATTGCACGGTCCAAGGGTAAGTTCTTTAAAATTTTGAGCAGTCAAGCAACCAAAGCTGTTGTGGTTCACCAGCATTATACCACCCAAAGCACGGTAGATATACCAAGTACTGGCTGCAGTTGAGCACCATTTGTCCCCCATGGTAGTAATGACACGGTCGCCCCTCTGGCCTGTGCTGGTCAAACAGCGACCGTTGTTGAAGACGATGGCAAATCCTCCGTGGACAGTGGGGACAGCATGCAAAATATCCCTCGTGTCTGAATGAATTTGAAAGACATATGCTAATTTGGCTCCTTCGTACAAATCGATTGATCCCTTTAACACATTGTGGCATAAAATTGCCATCAAAGCTGCCGTTGTTATCATCAGTAACGTAGAAACTGCTTTCAGACTCATTGCGGAAATTTTTAGAAAAATCAAAAGTACGAGAGTTTTAGTGCGAACTCTAAAAGCAAGAGTAATAAAACCGGCTAAGCTACATCGACTATTTATACAAATTTTTGACAATTGTTTCGATGTGACGATGACAGGTTTTACAAAATCCACTTCATAAATGTCAAGAATTAATTGATTGGTACACGTGAGAGCTGCGGATCCTACGTGGACAAAATGCTTAGTACGCACTGCGTGTTTCATGAAACTGAAATAAAGTTTCGGCAAACTAAGTTGTTGAAACTTTGTTTCATTAACATATTTCTATATCGATGCTTGTCCGAATGTATCTGTCCACATAAGCGAACCACTGAATAAAATAAATTGCTAAAATACTAAAGTCGCCATTCACTGCATTAAGCGATTTCTAGCTGATAATCTACATTTTAAAAGTTAATATACATATATTTTTGCTTTAAAACTTAAAAACTTACCTGTGTCAGCTATCCAAAAGGTGAATATCGTTTTTCGTGTTAAAAATATATATACTTCAACCGGGGAGTATGTTATAACGCCTTGGTAGAAGCGCCATAACCATAAAACAATGTTTCATCGATTTCCTTTGATCTTAACCGCATCTTCAGCGATCACCGAAATGTTTCACAAAACACATTTCTTTTGACCAAAAGTTTCGTGAAACTTGGTTACAAAACGTTGATTGTCATTCACATATCACAAACATGTGCGTAGATGTCAAGTGGTAGAGCAGGTCGTAACCAATCATTTCAAGAGAATGCTTTTACACGTCAGTAGCGACTTAAGACACCATTGTTAAATTAAATTTTTACTAAATCTGGACATTCACCGGGATGGCTATTCCATAGTTTAATCTCATGCCAAAAGAAGGATTAATAGTAAGCATCCGTCTTGGCCACGAATGTATGGAGCGCAAAGTTTTCGAAAACATGTTTTCGATAAAATTTTGTTAAACCAAGGTTCCATCCCAAATTTTAGCAAGTTCCTTGTCATTTTTTAGACGCAGCGGCATAATGCCGCGTCCGCACCAACGAAGGCACGGAGCGAAAGCAATCAAAAGCAGACGCTTATAGATCTAGAAAAGCACAAAAAAACTGAGTCACACGAGCAGACCTTGAGGTCGTTGTCTGGGACCTTACTGCAAAAAGTGAGGACTTAGCGGCCACACATGGTGACGAAGGGCGTTACGCGTGTATGCTCGAAGTTCGTCTGCACACCGGCTACAAATTAAGCCGAAGGTCGATTACATGCCTTGGAACAAGCGCCGTAACGTAGAAACATTTGTTAACTCTTAATCCCGACCATCTCTTGGACATTCGGTGAAAAATTTTCAAATTAAAAAAGCCTAAAAGTTTGATGATACACTTGGACAGAAACTTTTATCGAAAACGATGCTTTCGAAAACCTTGTTTTGTGAATGTGTGGACTAGGTTTAAGGAATACCATAATATATGGGACTGAATTAAGCTTGTTGCAAACGTGCCATCGTTAGTTGAAATTTTGATGACGTCTGCTACACATTTTTACTTTCATGTTTGCTGCATGGTCTACCACCTGTTGTCTACTACAGGAATGTCTACTCTGCACTTTTTTGGTAGCCCACATGGTTTTGTCCCGTTCGTAAACTGGATTAACGTTTGTAAATCGAAACATGTGTTCGTAAATCGAGGTTCCACTGTACTAGGGCAGCTGAAGTCATGATAGTCAGGCAGATGCTGCCATCACAACTCCAGCATGTCCTTCTTATTGCAGATGTCATCATTTTTAGGGATGAAGATAAGTTTTGAGCTAAATGTCACATTTTTGCTGCACGGCGTTGAGAATTCATGATAAGTATCACCGAAAGAGCAAAAGATGTTATTATTAGGACAAACATTATCACCGCCGCATCATTAACCTAATTTTAAATAAACTTCATTTGATTTAATTTTCGATATAGCATTACACGATATAAAATGCCTTAAGACATTGATCGGTTACTAGTGAAACATGTAGAAGAAGACTAAACTAAACCGTATCTTTATTAAGGTTGAAAGTAGTGCCCGAGGAGTAATTTGGAGTTAACGTTAGTTTAAGTGTTCTGATCCTAACCAATGTCAATCATGTTGTGTGCCTCTTAAAAGCTGTGCCTCAAAGGGTCCTCTTAAATAGCTACAATGAAAAGCCTCATCGAGCAACCAATGAAGGAATTTTTACGACACTCGTTAAATATCGCATTTGCATTGGCTAAAACGAGACTCAGAGAAGGAGTATCGAAGCATTCTATCGACATTTTTACTACTCCATATACAAATCGGGTGATAAAAAGGAGATTTAACAATCAATGAAAACAAAATGGTGGATGTTGCAACTAGTATTTACACCGAGGAAGGATTTTTATACATTACATTGTAGTACGTAAAGCCGGGTCTCCAATAAAATCAAACATGGGGCAAAACTGTTGAGGCAACAAGGTTTGCTGAACCAAATATAAATAAAAGTTTGCCTACAGTGATGTTTGAGCAAACTTACCAAGTTTTTGTGGCCAGAATCATGTTTTCGAAAACATTTCGCCTATCGTACGGGAGACAGTCGCAAATCAAAATGGGAAAATGTTGCCACTCGACAGACTATGTGGAGACAAAGCACCATTAGCTGGACACATTTGTTCAGTTTTTCTGTCAACTTTTGCTGGATACATCTCAGCATTCAGCAACATTTTGATGTACTCATTGTTTTAGGATTGAGTAAAGTCTTTGTTTGTTTTCATGTTGCCTTCATTGGAAACCCAGATTAGGTACATGTCTCTTGGCAGATGGGCAACATGTTTTCTGAAACATTGAGAGTAAGTTGTTCAACAAACTTTTATCGGCAGAATACTTTCAACAACCATGCTTTTGCTACGTGCTTTCATTGGTGTGGATCCGGCTTAAGACCTCGACCGCCTCTTGGACGATCAACAAAATGCTTTCGAAAGCAAAAAAGCCAAGAAGTTTGCTAAAACATTGGGACTAAAACTTATTAAGAAAACTTTTATCGACACAATGTTTCCAAAAACATTGCTTCTGCTCTGTGCTTTTATTGGTGTGGACCCGGCTTAAGATCCAGACAGCTTCTTAGACGATCGACAAAAAACGCTTCCAAAAGCAAAAAGTCAAGAAGTTTGCTAAAACATTTACTAGTAGAAGCTACGTATACAGGACTCGACCCATCTTGCCTATATTTTGGTTCTTGTTTTGGTTATTTATTTTGGGTTTGTGGTTAATAAAACAGGTTAGGGTTTGTATTACGATCGATGAAATGCTTTCGAAAGCAAATAAGCCAAGAAGTTTGCTGAAATATCGCGACAAACTAGTTCCGCAAACTTTTATCGGCAGAATGTTTTCAAAAACCTCGCTTTTGCTCCGTGCTTCCGTTAATGTCGATTAGGCATAAATCTTGTGTTGCTCATTGGTCGTGTCCTAGATGATGTTGTCTTCTACCATCGATGACATGAAATCGTACTTTTGGTTTGAAAGCCTTCATTTCATCGTGTTTTTACGCTCGTTTCCCCCCGCGTCTTACGTTATGTTAGCAACACTATTTCCGATTCGAGTAGGGAAATGGTAGTTGAAAAATGACTATGGACAAGAGGGTTTTTTATTTCCCCAGTCCTTTCATCAAAGTGGTAATTATGTGTGATTTTTTTGTGTGTGCCGACGAAACCAATCTTCAGCCACTTTGTCGGGATTCTCATTAAAGAGTAGCTTTTTTGGTTCGATGCAATTCTCGGATTACTTTTTACAGTAATTAACTAGGAAATAACAATAAGCCACGATATTAAAAGCAAAATGCTTACTCATGCTTCTGTCAGAATAAGAGCAGAGTTGCAACAAACAATAAGCAAGGACGAAGGGCTTTGCTCGGTTGTTGCCACATGTATTCAACAAGAATTTGACATGGAAAACTCAGGGATAAACGTTCCCCGAATCGATCCGATAATGTCCACCCTAATAAGTCGATACGTATATATTTCATGAAATGTTTCGAGACTCCGAAAGAAAATTTAGTGAAACTTTGACTTGCATTATATCATCCAAGTATATTAAAAACAACAACTGTTTCCGGTAAACACGTTCGTTAAGCCGAGTCTCCATCAAAGAGAACATTAAGCGGACGAAAGATTTATTCAAACAAATTTACACAGCAAGTTTGCTATCTGCTTTTGTTTCAGCAAACATAAACCGCAAACAAAAATGTGACCGATTGCTCGTGAGGCGGACTAGATCAAAGGATAGTTCCACAAATCGGCTCAGCCGTCAGCCATCGGCTCACTTGAGGACCTTAGCGCATTTTTTGATGCAAGGTTCGTTCAAACAAATTTGTACAACAAGTTTGCTTACCACTTTTGTTTCAGCAAACAGATAACGCAAACAAAAATTTGACCGATCGCTCGGGAGGCAGACTAGATCAAAAGATATTTCCACTACTCGGCTCAGCACGTCAGCCATCTGCTCAACAAGTTTGCTCACAACTTTTGCTTCAGCAAACTTGCAGCGCGTTTTTGCACCAATTCACGTTTCTGGAAACATGTGACCGATCACCCGGGAGACGGTCTAGGTAAAAAGATAAAAATGTATCGGCTCAGCCATCGGCTAAATTAAAGACCTTATCGTGTTTTGAAATGCAATGTTTGTTCAAACATATTTGCACAAAAAGCCTGCTTACCACTTTTGCTTCAGTAAACTAATAACGCATTTGACCGATAACTCGGGAGGCGGACTTGATCAAGGTTTCCACTACTCGGCTCAGCCGTCAGCTATCGGCTTGGCTCAATTTAAGACCTTTATCACAATTTTTGATGCAAGGTTTGTTCAAACAAATTCGCTTGAAAACTTTTGCTCATTACTTTTGTTTCAGCAAACGTATGACGCGTTTTAGCGTCAAATTCAAGTTTTTTGGAAACATTTGACGGATCGCTTGGGAGACGGTCTAGATCAACGGTAAATTTTTTTCCACTTCTCGGCTCAATTCTGAAACATGTTACCACATTGCATTATTTCAGATGTTACAAAAAACATCCAAAACTTAAGTCTAGACCGAAATCAGTTGGAAACACAATAGAAGATGCTAATAAGGATTTTTACGTACAAAACCGATACTATTATTTGAAACCATGCGCCCTAAAAACAATGTTAGAAACAAGAAAGTATTCCTGATGTAGTTTTATGCCCCAGATAAGTGTGGAGGCCCTATGGCGACTTCTAATATTCACTAGTAATGGCGTCCTTGGCGCCATTGGATTCCTTTTACACAGATGTCTATTGTCTTCCGCACTTCCACTTCCGGTGCCCATAAAAATAGAACTCTGCAACATCCTCGACAAATTAAATGTGCCCCAATGAGCCCCACTTATCCACCATGTTTCTTCCTTAAATTACAAATTAGTGGAGGATATTTTCTTAGGCCTATTCATTTATGTCCATAAAGACACTGACTTTTTTGTAAACGATGTCAGACAGTATTTCCTGTCTGACTTTGATGACTTTTAATATAAACTTAATGTCTTGACTTCAGTAGACATTGTCTACAGTATTACAATGAGAATATTTATTGGTATACTTTTTCATATTCAAATATAGTTTAGAGATTTTCAACTTTCAAATATACTTTCAGAAACTTCATCTATAGTTTATCAAAAATCAGGAAAGGTATTTAAATTTTATAAATTATGGAAAAGTCGGGAATTATGCTTGACTTTACAGTACTAGTATGAATATTTGGAAAAATTATTATGTATTCTGACTAGTTTGAGAAAATTTTGTGGACAAATATTTGTGAAAGGTAGGGAGGAGTCCTTAAAAAAAGCAAAGAATGAGCTTTGAAATCCTTGAAATATGCTTGAATTTTAACCAACAAATATACTGGACACCCTGATTAATCTCTTAAATCCAATATAAGAAAAACATATTTTTCTTTGCAATTCTCTGGAAAATTTGTCGAACAGTTTCATAAAATTTTCATGAAATATTTGTGCAAGAGGTTCTTGAAAATGCAGATCCTTAAAATCCAGGAATTTTTCCCAACAAGGTTACTGAACACCCTAATTAATCTCAAAAAACAAACATACAAAAATAAATACTTAGTTTTTTCAAATTCTCTAAGAAATTGTGGAGAGGTCCTTGAAAATGTAAGAGGAATGAGCCTTGAAATCCTTGAAATTTTTGCCAGCAAACTTACTAAACACAGTGATTAATCTCAAAATTCCAGCAGATTTTCAAATTCTCTAAGAAAATTGTCACAAACAGTTTGGTAAAATATTATGATAAACATTTGTGCGAGTGGCTTTTGAAATTGAATAGAGAAAATGAGCCATTTTTATTCAAGAATTTCAAATTCTTGAATTTCACGAGTAAATTTACATGACACTGCTGGACAATTCAGAGAATTATATAACAAGCACAACTAAGAGTAATTTGTTAAGTTTCATTGTTTGTACGTTGACAACAAATTCTAGTAAAAATTCGTGCAAGAGGTCCTTGAAAATGCCGGGAGAGCCTTGAAATCCTTAAAATACACTTGAATTTATAACAAATTTACAGGCCACAGTTGAACAATTTACATGATTTGAAGGCACAAATAAAAGTCAAGTTGCATAAGTCATTGTTTATAAATTGACAACATTGTGGTAAAAATTCGGTAAAAATTGGTAAAAATTCAAAGAATTAGATAACAAGCACAACTAAGAATAATTTGTCAAGATTCATTGTTTGTGAGTTGACAACAGATGACAATTTATTAAAAAAGTCTATTACAAACAATTCTTTAATTTCAAATTCAGAGGATTAAATTTTAAGGAAAAATAAAGAGTCAGTTGTAAGAGTCATTGTTTATAAATTGACAACAATGTGGTAAAAATTCGGTAAAAAATGGTATAAATTCAGAGAATTAGATAACAAGCACAACTAAAAGTCATTTCTTTTCATTGTTTGTGAGTTGACAATAGATGACAATTTAAAAATGAAAGTCTATTACAAACCAGTCTTTAATTTCAAATTCAGAGGATTATATTTTAAGCAACAAATAAAGAGTCATCGTTTGTAAGTTGACAAAGCTGATAATTTCAAAAACCAGTCTTTAATTTCAGATGATAGCACCAAGAAAAAAAACTGATTAAAAATATGGTGATGAGTCTAGAAAAAATCTAGAAAAAATATTATTAGGTCCAAACAATGCAAAATTTCCCCCAATTTAAAAATGGTTCAATTTCAACTTTAATAACTCCAGATTTCCATTGTACAAAAAAACCAAAAGAAGTATAGATTGCTATTGTATAAAGACTCGATTGTTATTTCAAACAAAAAAAAGTTGGAAAAAAACACCCCTCACTATCCTAGCAGATAAATGGCAACGATCTGATACAAAAGGTAGTTTTCATCATCATCCTCATCATCATGATGTTCATCATTATCATCACCAGTATCTATTCTTTAGGATTTCCATCTTCAGATTTGAGCCATCTGCCTCCAATAATCTGCATGCATAATGCAATTAACAACCACATGACGCTTTTCTATTGACTGCCATTATTAGAAAATGCCAGTGTTGCAGATGGGTATAAAATACTCGCAGAGAGTGGCAGCACTGACTTCCGAGTATAAAAGCCTATCGTTATTGCATTAATCTTGCTTTTATGGCTTTTTATTCCGCAATTAACATGCCAAACACTCGCAAAAGTGACAGTGCCAATAGCTTAAATACTAGAGAGAAATACTCTCAGAGAAAGAGAGAGAGAAACCGAAAACTTGTTCAAAAAAGCATATTATAAGAGAAATAATGAAACAAACCAAAGTCTTGCGAGAGAAAAGCACTTTAGGAAAAACACAGATTGTGTGTGTGTGTTGAATCCCTCAACAAATAATCTATCGAGAAGATAAAAAAGACTAAAAAAAATTATAGCCACGGTTTTTTATGACTATCATTAAAACTGCATTTGCCATGAATTAAGGAGGACTCTCAACAATGTTTGGCCAAGAATCATCATTACTGAGATTTTGAGGGAATCAATCGCAGGAAAAATAACCGAAGTGATGAAAACTTGGATTTATATTGTAGAAATATTTAAAAACTACAAACGTATGTAAATTAAAGAGGAATAAATAATATCAAAAGTTAATAAATGGATCTGGAGATAGTAAAATTATAGTGTTTACTCAATTTTCTGGAAACAATTCAAGTATATTTTTCAAAACTTCAAGGCTCATTTCTAAAATTTCAAGGAGATGAGGGCTCATCTCTTAAATTCAAGGACTGTAAGGCTCATCTCTTAAATTTCAAGGACTCCAAGGTTCATCTCTTAAATTTCAAGGACTTTATTAATTATCTTTTAAACTTCGAGGACTTCAAGGCTCATCCCTTAAATTTTAAGGACTTCAAGGATTATCTCTTAACTTTCAAAGACTTGTAAGCCCATCTATTAAATGTCAAGGACTCCAAGGTTCATCTCTTAAATTTCAAGGACTCCAAGGTTCATCTCTTAAATTTCAAGGACTCCAAGGCTCATCTCATAAATTTCAAATACTTGTAAGCTCATCACTTAAATTCCAAGGACTTCATGGCTTAATATCTTTCAAATTTCAAGGCTCATCTCTTACTTAAATTTCCAGGAATTCAAGGCTCATTTATTAAATTTCAAGGAATCCAAGGTTCATCTTTTAAATTTTAAGTACCCATTCACAGGAAAAATTACTACAATATTTGAGAAAAAAGCCAGCAATTTTTTAAAAAATACATGAAAAATGTATTTTATAATGTGGAAAGTGTAAAAAATTCAAGGAATTCAAGGTTTAAATCTTAAACTTTCAAGGTCCCATTGCAAGAATAATGACCACACTATATTTGTCTGGAATTTTTTCTAGAATATATTTTTAAAAAAATCTATTTTTTATATTGAAGTTTGTCCATTAAATTTGTTGGAGGAAACTTCAATGATTTCAAGGCTCATCCTTACATTTTTAAGTACTCCTCTCGCGACCAATAACTAAAAAAAAAACCTACAAACAATTTGACAAATATTGTGCAAATTATTCCTGTGATGGGTCCTTCAAAATCTAAGGCACAAATCCAAGACACACAGATCAAAGCTAAACAATCGCGTTTTTTATCGTTAAAATAATGTTCTAATATAGAAGAAAACATTGACGTCATCATCATTTGGGTCGATGAAAATATATGTGTGTTGTTTTTCTTTTGGACACTTTCGCACAATACAAACTTTTTTTCCTCATAAAGCATTTTCGTAATCGAGGAAATATTTCCTGTTGCTCTCGAGAGTTGCTGCTCATTTCGAGCCACGACACCAACGATCCTATCGATTACTCCGCTTCTTCTAACAACACTCACACTCTCTCATTTTGGCTACATTTCCAGTCAAAAAAACATTATAACCCAGTAACAATAATAAATAACAACAGCAGCGGTCAAAGTTCATCTCAAAACAAGATCAAAAGGCAATGAAAATGAGAAGAATAGAACGGAGAGAGAGAGGTCGTACTCCAAAGTAGCAGTCACGTGTTACATATCACTAATGTAGCAGCGTCATGTAACATGGTATGTCCAGGACTTCATGGCACGATTCTTAAATCTACGAGGCACAAATCTTAAATTTCAAGGACTTCAAGGCACAACTGTTAAATTTCAAGGGCTTTAACAGTCAAATCTTAATTTTCAAGGCACAACTCTTAAGTTTCAAGGCTTTCAAGGCTTAACTCTTAAATTTCAAGTACCCATCGCTGGACAAATTATGACGATATTTATCCACTACATGTGCTGGATAAAATTCAAGCATATTTCCAGGATTTCAAGGCACATCACTTGCATTTTCCATGAACAATAACCACCACATTTTTCCAAACGTATTATTATATATGTATATCCACAAACGGAAATTTGGGAAATTATGCTTGAAATTAGTACTTTCACACGAATTTCAAGCACAATTTTTGTTTACTTTCCCGAGGTTTTTTTTAAATTCAAGCACATTTACTGAATTTCAAGAAAGGCTCTAAAAAATTCCAGTAAGCTTGCTAAAAAAATAAAATACAGACCACATTTCAAGGATTTCAATGCTCTTGAAATTGTCAAGCACCCCTTCCCACAATTATTGCCACATGCACGAATTTCATGGCTAAATTTTTACTTTTCCAAAGTTATACAAATTCAAGCACATTTCCTGACTTTCAAAGAAGGCTCTGAAATTTTTTTAGTACCCTATCTAGAAAAACATACCTAAAATATTTCAAGGATTTCAATGCTCTTGAAATTGTCAAGCACTCCTTCCCTTTTCCACAACCCCAAATCCCCAATATTTTTTTTTCCTAAAAAGTCTAGTGAATTTTTCAAGGAAATTTCAGCGAAATGTTTGTTGTCATTTTTGTAAACATTTTAACAACAACAACATGTTTGTTGTTAATTTCTAAGAATTAAAAAAAAAAAAACATTTATAAGTACTAATAAAGCTTTTTTAAGTATAAAATAAAGAGTTTATAAATGAAATGGAATGAAATTACTGTAACAGAATTAGTATGATATCGAGGCTAAATTTACACAAAAAATCGTTATCACTATTAGCGTGTCTAAACAAGAAATATGTTATCATTTCAAAAAATAAAAAAAAATAAATAAAAAAAAAATAAAAAAAAAGCAAGCATCGATTTCAAGGTTCAATGAAACGATTTGAACAAAAACCATTTTAAATAAAAATACAAAAATTGTTAGATGTGAGCTATCCTAAATTGGTCTCAAATTCTTTAAAATCTTTTATATCTTTTTTTTTTCACTCGTGTAATGATCCCATTTTCCCATTTTACGAAGCTATCATTTCCATGAATGATACGAATAACATAATTTTTTTTTGAAAATTATATTTCGATATAAAAAAAGTATATAAAAATACTTTTCGCAGATCGATTTCAATCCATTTCATGTTCAAATACAAATGTGTTGTATATTGTAAAACATCATCTTAAGTTTCGTATAAACTTTTAGTATTTTAATCATTTAGCAAACAAAATATAATCGATTATCGCAACATCTTTTTTGAAGCCTGATAAAGTTACTCAAAATATGAAATCTTATTTTCACACTCAACGTAAAAAACAAGATGAAAATTTCAAACAATTGACGAAAAACGAGGTAAAAATTGGAAATCGAGTTAAAAATGCGATGATGAGATGATAAGAAAGTTGATGGAAATCAGATCAATAGATGTTGACATGAAATTAATCGCATTAGCCATTTTTCGATTTCATTGTCACTACTAAATTAAATTAAGGGAAAGTTTTGGGAAAACACAGCAATCTTATTTAGAAATTTCGTAAAAATTGGATTTTAATTTAATTATAGAAAATACCAATTTTCAAGGTGTTTGAACACCCTGAAGAATAATGAAAATATAGTTTATCATGGAAATTATTTTGGTTTGAACACATGTTTAGTACTCTGGCCAAAAGTAAGTCCAGGATAACAAATATGGGCTCTTGTCTTAGACTTAAGCAAGTACTCAAGTAACTTTCGTATGAAAAATCTTATGACAAGTTGAATTTACTTTTACCGTTTATTCACAGTTTTGGATTAAACACATTTTCAGTAATTCAACCAAAATGATGTCTAAAATGGTATTAGGGCCTGGTCTCAAGACCAAGCACTCACTTAAGCAAGTACTCAAGTAACTTCCGCATGAAAAATCTTAGTACAAATAACCTCATTTAATTTTCCCTTCTATTCACAAATTTGGATTAAACACATTTTCAGTAATTCAACAAAAATTGTCTAAAATATTATTAGGACCTCGTCTTGGACTAAGCACGCACTTAAGCAAGTACTCAAGGAACTGTCGTATGAAAAATCAGGACAAGTAATTCATTTCATTTTCCCATTTTTTCAGTTTTGGATTAAACACATTTTCAGTAATTTCTCCAAAAGCACGTCTAAAATATTACATTATCAGGATAACAAGTATTAAGACCTCGTCTTAGGCTAAGCACGCACTTAAGCAAGCACTCAAGTAACTTTCGTATAAAAAACCTTAGGACAAGTAGCCCATTGAATTTTCCCATCTATTCATAAATTTGGATTAAACACATTTTCAGTAATTTCACCAAAAGTACGTCTAAAATATTATATTATCAGGATAGTATTAGGACCTCGTCTTAGGCTAAGCACGCACTTAAGCAAGTACTCAAGTAACCTCTGTATGAAAAATCTTGGTACAAGTAACCCTTTGAATTTTCCCATCTATTCATAAATTTGGATTAAACACATTTTAAGTAATTCAACCAAAATTGTCTAAAATATTATTAGGACCTCGTCTTGGACTAAGCACGCACTTAAGCAAGTACTCAAGGAACTTTCGTATGAAAAATCTTAGTACAAGTAACCCATTTAATTTTCCCATCTATTCATAAATTTGGATTAAACACAATTTTCAGTAATTTCACCAAAAGCACGTCTAAAATATTATATTATCAAGATAACAAGTATTAGGACCTTGTCTTAGACTAAGCACGCACTTAAGCAAGTACTTGAGTAACTTTGGTATGCAAAATCTTAGTACAAGTAACCCATTTAATTTTCCCTTCTATTCACAGTTTTCGATTAAACACATTTTCAGTAATTCAACCAAAATTATGTCTAAAATATTATTAGGACCTCGTCTTAAGACCGAGCTAGCACTTAAGCAAGCACTCGAGCAATTTTCGTTCGGCACTGATAAGTCTTAACCCAATTGAATACGCATCAAAACTCGTATTTATTCATTTGAAAACGTGAAGTGATCATGTTTGCTCCGATCGATTTGATTGAAAAGTGTTTTTTTCTATCCTCGGGCCCTTTTTAATTGGCAAGGATCTTAAGATTCGCGGCTAATTAATGCGAAGAGAGAGAGATGGAGTCTCTTCGTCTCGCCTCGTTAAAGTCGGTTGCAGAAATTAGTAAAAATCGATGAGCTAATCAATGTTTGAAATGGTAAGTACACCTGTCGAGCACTTTTGGGATTCAAAAAGCCCAGAGTTTTTAAAACGAAAACTCAATTTTACGACTAAAATCCAAAATCCTCCTCAACAATTAAAAGAACGGGATCTTAAATTAATGGATATTTTAATGCGTCCCGAGACGAGTGAAAAACAATCAACGACAAATAAAACACTCCTAGTCGTCGTCGTCGTCGTCGTCTCACTAAACGAATATTTTTAAAAAAAACAAAAAAACATTTTGCTTCTTCAGACAGATCAACAGACAATTGACACAATAGACAATCTCGTCAATATGGGCGCCTCAACGTCTAACTTAAACATTCAGTAGGTATTTTCAAAATCTAGCCAAACATTCTGCAGGTTTCCTGTAAGTCTAACCAAACATTCTGGAGATAACCTCAAAGTATAACCAAACATTCTGCAGGTTTCCTTAAAATTTAATCAAACATTCTGGAGATCTCAAAGTCCAACTAAACATTCTGCAGGTTTCTTAAGTCTAACCAAACATTCTGCAGGTTCCATCCTAACTAACCAAACATTCTACAGGTTTCTGTAAGTCTAACCACACATTCTGCAGGTTTCCTCAAAGTCAAATCAAACATTCTGCCGGATTCTTTAAAATCTAGCCAAACCTTCTGCAAGTTTCCTCAAAGTTTAATCAAACTTTCTGCAGGTTTCCTCTAAATCTAACCAAACATTCTGCAGGTTCCCTCCTAACTAACCATAGATTCTGCAGGTTTTTTCAAAGTCTAACCAAACATTCTGCAGATTTCCTCAAAGTCCAATCAAACATTCTGCAGGTTTCCTCTAAATCCAACCAAACATTCTGCAGGATTCTTCAAAATCTAACTAACATTCTGCAGATTTCCTCAAAAGTCTAAAAAACATTCTGGAGATCTCAAAGTCCAACCAAACATTCTGCAGGTTTCGTAAGTCTAACCAAACATTCTGCAGGTTCCCTCCTAACTAACCATAGATTCTGCAGGTTCCCTCCTAACTAACCGTAGATTCTGCAGATCTCCCTAAAGTCCAACCAAACATTCTGCAGGATTACTCAAAAGTCTAACCAAACATTCTGCAGGTTTCCTTAAAGTTTAACCACACATTCTGCAGGTTTCCTTAAAGTCAAATTAACCATTCTGCAGGATTCTTCAAAATCTAGCCAAACATTCTGCATTTTTCCTCAAAAGTCTAACCAAACATTCCGAAGGTTTCCTCAAAATCTAACCAAACATATCCAAATTTGAATAATTGTTTCTGACTTCGTGCCTTTTGTTTCTAAATCTGCAAATCGGTTCCCACAAAATGTTTATAAGAAGAGGAGGCCCCAAATAAGTCTGAATCTTGTCATCGGTAGTAGTAGTAGTAGATGTTACATAATTCCACGTCGTGTTCTGGCAACCGGAAGCTTTTCTTTCCACCTCATTAGGCCCGATGTAAAACGAAAAGTAGCTTAATTTGGTGGCTCAAGAACACGGCTTTTCTCTGTACAAAATTCCACAGCATCCGAGAGACTCGAGAATAAGGATAAGAAGAAGAAGAAGAAGAAGAAGAAAAAGGTCTAGACCGACATTAAGACGTACTTCCTATTAACCGCACCTTTCCATCATCCCAGTTTATAAAACACATACAAGCGCGAGAGTGTCAAAAACACGCACAAAAATCGCTTTTAAACACTCTCGAAAGAGGCTACAAATCGGTGACTTTTAATCGAAAGTGGAATGATCCATATTTGATAATAAATAGTTCATATAAATTCCATAAAAAAGCCCAAATATGTTTTTTTCCACCAGAGATGTATTTTCAAAACGAAATTTTGGGCTTATTTGTCATATGTAAAAAAGCCAAACTTGTTCATAAAATAGGGAATTCCGTGCAGCTAATCCAAATATAAGACAATCCAGAATTGCGTATAAAAGTTGCTTAATTTACCATCACATCAAAATTTAACAAATCGAAACAACAGCGGTAAAGGCAATCAATTAAAACCAGAAATTATTAAACTCAATTTCAAGAAAATTAAAGATGATTTTTTTCCGTTTTAAAAACCCGAAAATAGACAGCCAAATCTTAGTTTTTCAATATTTTTTCAGCACTTCCATTTTTTTGTTGTATGTTTTGTTCTATATTGAAATTCCATTTTTTGCATGCTTTGGAATTCTATTTTTAGCACGCTTTGGAATTTTATTTTTTAGCTCGCTTTGGAATTCTATTTTTAGCATGCTTTGGAATTCCATTTCCCAGGATGCCTTAACATTATATTTTTTAGCATGCTTTGAAATTCTATTTTTTTGGCATGCCTTTAAATTTTTTTTTTATCATGCAATTCCATTTCTCAGCATGCTTTGAAATTCGATTTTTTCAAAAATTACTACAAATTAACAATTTTAAATTATTGCTTCAATCCTAAGCAATCGTACATATGCTCATCATACATGAATGACCAGCGCATGACTTTCCAGACCAGGAATAAATTTTCAAAACAAAATTAAAATCTTCCATGCCCCCAATCAACTAATTTGAAAAACACCAACCATTATTTAAAAAATCTAAAAAAACTCCCTCAATCAATAAATTTGAAATTATATTTTTAATAATAATTTCACATTTAAAACTGTGCATTTTAGATGTATATTGCAGCATTCATCGCTACCGAGTGCATCGATTTTCCTTTTACTGTAAAATTCCAACTTTAATTTCTCGATGTTTTCCTTTTTTAGTCTCTCGTCAATTAAGTCTCTATTTCCATTTTATGGAAGTGAAGAATATCCTAGGCAATAATCTAAGCTTGATTGCAAAAATTACCCTTTTTTTTGTTCCCTCGTCGCATCCAGTATGTGTTTTTTTTTTTGTTCCTTTTAAATTCGATAGTAGTAGTGTGTTTGATATAAAAGTAAAAAGAAGAGTAAGATTGAGTATATCCACGATAAAATCCATGTGTGCAGAAGGTTATACATAATTTAGCAGTCAATTCGGCACTAAAACTCGAAAGTTAGCTGATGATAGCTCGGCCTCTCTCTCTCGCTCGCTCTCTTTCTCGTTTCGTGATGTTTCGCCTGTCTTTTGCATTTTCTTTTACTCCAGGGACGTTTGACTTTAGTAAATTGAGTTGAAAACTCAACTAGTCACTACTTTCAAATCTAGATGTTTACACGAGCGAAATAGAGAAGGCGGCTTTACTTTTTGACTTTCAATCTAAATATATATTATAGATGAGCGAGACTCGATTGATATTGCGCTCCCTATCATCATTATTGATTGAAAATTTATTCAAAACCATTGTACTACCTTAAAATACTCAAACTGCAACCTTACTTTAAAAGTTTACCAACGAGCAGATTATTTGATTTAAAAAGTGAAATTATACATTTATTTTCATCTGTGCAAACAGCACTCACGACTGGTACCACCTTCTTCATACCTGCGATAAGCCTCTTACAATAGCAACTAAAGCGCGCTCACCCTACCACCCACTCCATTAGGGGAACTAATCCCCTTTCTGTTATCTAACATCAATAATAACCTCCCAGCTTTAGGCAAACATTCCATGCCTCCAGCATACTAGCCACCACCCAGCAGGAGGGCACCTTTGCTTTAAACTCTTATAAACATGCTAATTTTAATGTATAAACGATGAGATTTTTTTAAAATAACCTCTTTTTACATTTAATTTTATTAAACATGAAAAAAACCCATTGAAATTGAACATTTTAATTAAATACGTAAAAACCATCGATCGTACGATTAGTTTTTTTCTCATCACCAGAAAATAAACCCCATCGTGCGGTTTAAGTGCGAATAATAAAAAAAGCACCGTAATTAAGAAACTTAAGTTTTTAAAATGCTACATTATTTTTGCTTAGAGTCGCATTAATTTAAGTACTATTATATAAGAATCTTCGCATCGCCCATCGTTTTTTCATAAATTTCCTCTCGAAATCCGTCATTTAATGTATTTCTACCAATCTGTTCTCCCCTATCTTTTTTTTTTATTTCTACGAGCCATTAAAATTTACGACTCGTTTTAAGAAGCTAATGATTAGTTTTACATGGCTATAAATGGTTTTAAGTTGGCTAAAACTCGGGTTTAAATATGCGTATATAAAACATGGGCGTCGTCATCCCACTCGATTTGCCAAATAATACCAATTTAATAATGTTCCGAGCCATAATTCCCCGCGTTCATTTTGCAAATATATTACACGAGTGCTCTGTGACGGAACTCGTACTACAACTTTGCAGCACTCAGCATCATTTTATGATACATTTTTATATCTCTCATCTTCCCGAATTAGTTGAAATTTTCTATTCAAATCATCTTGAATACGTTAGCAATTTCTGACGCACTCAGAGACCTAACTAACTGGGGCTTTTTTTTCATCAAACTTCCCCTTCACTAAAAAAAACACCAAAGACAAATCTTTAATGCTTAATGCACATTTTCTCTTTTTATGTTGAAGGCACAGTTTTTTCAACAGGCCTACAACATGTTATACGACATAGCTTTACATTAAGTCAACTTTATATTTTAATAAAACCAGCTTTCAAATTAGGATATGAGGGGGGATATAAAATAAATGTATATGAAACTAGAGCTAATTAACGATTATACGTCTTATAACAATAAATCTTAAAATAATGTTTATGTAAATACCGTGTGAAGTCATGTTGAACCAAACTTCTACTACAAACTCAAACAGAACTTCAATAATAATCGACTTACCTAAAAAAAATACAAAAAATAATTAGTATTTGAATTATAATACACTCATCGTAATATTAAATATCTTTTGTGCGGTTTCTTGAAATTTAATGAAATATATATTTCAAAAAATTTAGAAATCTTATGTAACAAATATTTACTATTAAGTAACATTAACTGTCTAATTTATCACATATTAATCACTATAACATTTTTCACATAATTAAACAAAAAAAATTATGTCATTTGCTACGAACTAAAGAAATATAACATTATTTTTACAAAATTTATTTAAAAAAACAATGTCACATTATTTACAACAATTTTATGTGACTTATAACATTTTTTAATAAAATTCTGAAAACTCGCATTACTTTGATACGCAACACGTTTTATGTTTTCATCCCCAATTTTGGTACATATTAAAAAATATAAATTTTCATATAATTTACAGCAATTAAATTATTACGACAAAACTTTTTCACTGAAATTTTTTCAGTGAAACTTTTTCACAAAAATCTTGACTGTCTAATAACATCTCGAGTTTCAATAAAACAATAGTAAAAATAAAAAGTATTCCACCATTTTAAAATTACTTTCCGTTGCAAAATTAGGACAAGTGCGGAGCTTATGTTTCAGGACAAAATATTGAGTATAAAAAATAAATCTAAAAAATCCTCTGAAATCGGATTATTTTATTCCTTATATTTCTGAGTATATTTTCTCCACTATTTCAGGAGGTCCTCACACAAAAAAAACCAATTTCACGTTTATAAAACTGATAAAAAGGCACAAAAAAGACAATATCCATGATATCACACCTCACCGACCATCTTAGTTTCACAATCCAACTTTATATATATGCATAAGGGCCGAAAAATAAGGGGGAAAAACCTAATAAAAGTGAGCCACACGTTGAGATAAAGCCGATTTAAGCAACGCCCATTTTCACGAATTTATTTCCCTTTTTATGAACCACACAAAACCCCCCTAAAAAATGGCCAACTTTTCACCAAAATCACCGCATAAATATTCGAGAAAATACAGACTCTTATAAATAAGGAGAAGAAAAAAAAAGCACAATTTAATCAATTTTATAGTTGTGGAAAAAAAGGAAATAAAAACATTATAATAATTAGTTTCAACATCAGAATTCCGAAATGATAGGAAAAGACACCTGAAGACCAGGGAGGATCACCTACTTTACACTGTTTGGACACCTGAGGAATCAATTGGTCACTTCAAGACACTTCATTGGACACCTGAAGAAACTGTTGGACATCCGAATAAACTATCGGACACCTGAAGAAATTATTGGACACCTCAGTACACTATTAAGCCCCAGAAGAAATTATTGGTCACGTCCAGAAGGAACTTTTGGACATCTGGATAAACTATTGGACACCTGGAGAAATTATTGGACACCTCAGTACACTATTAAGCCCCTGAAGAAATTATTGGACACGTCCAGAAGAAACTATTAGACACCTCAAGAAACAATTGGACATCTGGATAAACTATTCGACACCTGAAGAAATTATTGGACACCTCAGGACACTATTGGGCTCCTGAAGAAATTATTGGACACGTCCAGAAGTAACTATTGGACCCCTGAAGAAACTATTGGACATCTCAAGAAACAATTGTACACCTGAAGAAACTATTGGGACCCTGAAAAAACTGTTGGACCCTTGAAGAAACTATTGGACACCTGAAAAAACCAGTGGGGTTTTTTAAGAACCTTTGGGCTCCTGAATAATATTTGACATCTGGATAAACTCTTGGACACCTTAATAAATCAAAGCACCAACTATATATTTTGTAAAACTGCAAATAAAACTAGTATCGAATATCAAATATCATTTGAATCCCAAATGTTTTACAAAACAGAAGATATTTTCGTAGAAAGTGTCATTGGACCTCTTTTTTCTTAGCGCATCTCTCGACAACTTAGGTGAAAATCTGACAGGGAGATGATTTTTTTCTCAAAATAGTCGGTGATATAAAATAAGGGGTTAAAAAAAGGAGGGGGGGATGAGGATGAGGAGAAATAGATGCATCGGAATATTAATAGCATCCATTTCCAAGACTGAAATCCCTGTTTTTTTGCCACGTGGGAAATTTAAAATGAAGGAGGAGGAGGAGGACGATTGGACCTTTGGTGTTGCGAAACACGTAATGTTTTTGAAAAAATCACGATTTTAAGAGTGTTTGTGAGTGTGTCCATTTCCATATTTATCATATTTTCAGCTAAAATGGCGAATAGAAGGCGTGGAAGAAGATCTAAAAACAAGCCCCTGGGAGATAGTTTTGTTTTCGAGACATGTACACCTTTTGGACACTCGCACGAATATCATTTATTCATGGAGAAAGTGATAAACGTCTACGTCAAGAGTGCCTACATTTATCAAGGACCTCGAGTTTAGGGCTCATTCGAAAAAAAACCACAATCCGATGAACTCCCTCTTGGAATATAAATCACCAAATACAAAATCGCTAATCTCAACCGATTATCCGGAATCTAATCATCCGAAATTTTGATTAATATTTTAAATCAATGTTCAACATCAATTTCAAGCATAATTTCTGACTTTTTCTTCGGTGCTTAAAATTCCAGCACATTTTCTGGTTTTCTTCAATTCAAGGAGACTGGAAATTAGTGCATAATTTCATTTTCAACATCAATTTCAAGCATAATTCCTGACTTTTCCTCGGTTAAGTACATTCCCTGATTTCTCCCAATTCAAAGACGACTGGAAATTCTCTGACAAGGCCTGGAAATCAGAGCAAAATTGTTCATTTTCAACATGAATTTCAAGCATAATTCCCGACTTTTCCTAGGTGTTGAAAATTCAAGCACAATTCCCAATTTCAAGAAGACTCGAAATTCTTTGAAAAGGACTGGAAATCCCATGAAATTTCATTTTCAACATAAATTTCCAGAATAATTTCAGACTTTTTCTCCGTGTTAAAAATTCAAGTACAATTCTCAACTTTCCCCATTTTAAGACGACTGGAAATTCCCTGAAAAGGACTGGAAATCCGAGCATAAATTTCAAGCATAATTCCCGACTTTTCCTCGGTGCTGAAAATTCAAGTACAATTCCCAATTTTCCATATTTCAATACGACAGGAAATTCCATCATAATTTCATTTTCAACATGACTTTCAAGCATAATTCCCTAATTTTCTTAGGTGCTGAAAATCCAAGTACATTCCCTGATTTTCCCCATTTTAAGACGACTGGAAATTCCTCGATGCTGAAAATTCAAGTACTTTCCCTGGCTTTCCCCATTTGAAGACGCCTGGAAATTCCAGCATAATTTCATGTTCAACATGAATTTCAAGCATAATTCCCGACTTGTAATTGGTGATAAAAATTCAAGTACATTCCCTGAATTTCCCCATTTGAAAGACGACTGAAAATTCCCTGGAAAGAACTGGAAATTCCGACATATATCTCACTTTCAACATGAATTTCAAGCATAATTCCCTACTTTTCCTTAGTGTTGAAAATTCAAGTAAATTCCCTGATTTTCTTCATTTAGAGACGACTGGAAATCCCATGATAATTTCATTTTCAACATGAATTTCAAGCATAATTCCTCAATGCTTAGAATTTAAAGCAGCACATTTAGAAAAGGACCCTACGAGCAATCAGCGCCACCTGGTTGCAGGGGGAGGAAAAAAAGGGGGGTTTTGAACGGTTGAAGCAACAATCTCATTCATCAAGTCGTGACAATGAACAAATCCCCCCACAGTTTATTATATCCAAAAAAATATCCGACGTTTTTCCTATATTTCACAATTAGATGTCTGGATAAAAATAAAAAAAAAAGCCCTTTGCCTGCGACGCAGACACAACGTTGCTTTCATTTATCAGATTTAGGAAAAAAAATGTCCTAAACACAGGAGTGCTTCAGACGGACTTCGATTTAAGGACGGAAAACGATCAATTCGGCGCAAAAATACGACTCGCGTAACACGAGCAGACAACAATGGGACAAACCGGAAGTCGAGCAAAAATCACACACATTTCACACTAAATCACTCCTGACATCTTTCACTAACTCAAATTGGTTCGGACACATCGCGTTTTCGAAAAAAAAAAAACTTCATTATTAGCACAAAACACGTGAATTTACAATGAAAAAAAACCCACTTTTGTCAAAAATAGCGGCCATTTTGGAAATCCTCATCAAGAAATCAGTTTGGCGGCCATGTTGGAAATCCCACACTAGCCTCATGCCCTTCTGGATTCAATTCAGATTGTTGCAAGGAACAAAAACTGTTTGAAATCCCCATTAAGTAAAGAGCTGTTTGGCGGCCATGTTGGAAACCCCCATATATAGTAAAGAGCTGTTTGGCGGCCATGTTGAAAATCCTTATCAAGATGAAATCAATTTGATATCTATGTTTGAAATCCCCATCAAGAGACATGTTTGGCGGCCATGATGAAAACCCCATGAAGTAGATAGCAGTTTAGCAGCCATGTTTGAGATACCCATCAAGAAATTTGTTTGGCGGCCATGTTAGAAACCCCATCAAGTAAAGAGCCATTTCGTATTAACGTCTGAAAACCTCATCAAGAGAAAGAAAGCAAATTGGCAGCCATGTTGGAAATCCCTTTCAAGAGGCCTGTTTGGTGACCATGTTAGAAATCCTTTACAGAGAGCGGTGTGGCAGCCATGTTGAAAATCCCCATCAAGAGGAAATAAATTTGGTGGCCATGTTGGAAAACACTTTCAAGAGCCCTGTTTGGCAGCCTGTTGGAAATCTACATCAAGATTATGGCTACTTGGCAGCCATGTTGGAAATCCATTAAACACAGCCGTTTGGAAGCCATGTTGGAAATCCCTATCAATATGAAATCAATTTGGTGGCCATGTTGGAAATCCTTTAAGTAAAGAACCGTTTGGCAGCCATTTTGGAAACCCCCATCAAGTAATGAGCGTTGCCATCCATGTTGGAAATCCCTATCAAGATGAAATCAATTTGGTGGCCATGTTGGAAATCCTATCAAGTAAGTAAAGAGCTGCTTGGCAGCCATGTTGGAACTCCTACACCAGATTGTATCAAGGGACAACAGAATTTGAAAATCCCCTTTGAAAACAGAGATTTTAGGACCCACAACCGAAAAAGTGGTCACCACAAAACAATTCAACATCAGCTAAAAAAATCCCAAAAAACGGCTATCGGTCCCCCAAGCGTTCGGATTTTCAAAAAATCTCCCGAGTTTCCAAGAAGATAAAAAGTAAAAGATTCTCCTCTCCTAACATTCCTTCTTCCCTTAAGGATGTGTTGATAAAAGTGTTATTAAATTCTCGGCAGCTGGTGACGTTTATTAACGTAAGTGTGTCGAGGCAAATCGACCAATAGAAAAAAAAAAAAAAAAAAAAAAAAGCCAAAAAAAAAGAGTTTAGAAAACCAAGAATTTTGTCTATTTTTTTTTCATCTCCTCACCTCACCCCCTAAAAAAACACAAATGAGCTCGCAGCCAAAATAACACCGTGAAATCTTGTTAAATCAAACGCGTACAGATATATATATATATAGTTGAAAAACACGGAGGCCCCAGATCATGAAAAAGAGAGACTCGAAAGCATTTATTTTTTCCATCTTTTTTTTTTTTTGCTTTCTTTTTCTATTTGATTTCTGTTTGCAAGACCGAACAATTTCACGGCTCAACTTAAATACGATATGAGAAAAAATACAACCGGAATCGAGCTGGAATTAAACGTGTGTTGTGTGAATGGGTCCTACATATATATACACGTGGATGCCCCCCAAAAAAAAACACAATACAGAAAGATTGTCTCAACGCTCAAAATATATAACTTATTTGCAAGAAAAAAAAGAAAAAACTGTTTCTGATCATTTCGAGCTTCTTAAAATATATAAAATGACACAGAATTAAAATATAGGGCAAATACGACATATTTGGAGTTAAAAAATAGGATGAAATGTTAGTAAAAATACAAAATATAAACAATATATATGTATAGTAAGACATTTTTGCATAAACATTGTATTTAGAATATATTCTGGGAAACAGCAAACATTTTTCGAGGATTTCAAAGTTTATCGTGGGAAAAATTTTGTTTACAAAGAACCAGGAAATTCGTTGAAAAAAATTCGAGCATATTTCAAGAAATTCAAGAATATTTTAATTATCAAGGACCTCCTCCACCAGGCCAATTACAACATGTTGCCCAATATATTTGTGAAAAAGATTCTAGCATATTTCAAGGATTACAAGCAAATTTCAAGGATTTCTAGCAAATTTCAAGGATTTCTAGCAACTTTCAAGGATTTCTAGCAAATTTCAAGGATTTCTAGCAGATTTCAAGGATTTCTAGCAAATTTCAAGGATTTCTAGCAAATTTCAAGGATTTCTAGCAAATTTCAAGAATTTCTAGCATATTTCAAGGATTTCTAGCAAATTTCAAGGACTTCTAGCGAATTTCAAGGACTTCTAGCAAATTTCAAGGATTTCTAGCATATTTCAAAGATTTCTAGCAAATTTCAAAGATTCCTAGCATATTTCAAGGAATTCTAGCAAATTTCAAGGAATTCTAGCGAATTGAAAGGATTTCTAGCATATTTCAAGGATTACTAGCAAATTTCAAGGATTTCTAGCAAATTTCAAGGATTTCTAGCAACTTTCAAGAATTTCTAGCATATTTCAAGGATTTCTAGCAACTTTCAAGGATTTCTAGCAAATTTCAAGGATTTCTAGCAAATTTCAAGAATTTCTAGCATATTTCAAGGATTTCTAGCAAATTTCAAGGACTTCTAGCAAATTTCAAGGACTTCTAGCAAATTTCAAGGATTTCTAGCACATTTCAAGGATTTCTAGCACATTTCAAGGATATCTAGCAAATTTCAAGGATTTTAAGCACATTTCCAGGATTTATAGTATCTTTCAGTAAGTTTTCTGGAATAAATTCAAGCATACTTCAAGAAATTCAAAACTCCTTCTTTAAATTTTAGATTTTTAAGGACCCCCTCCCCGCGACCAATTCTGTAAATTTTTAAGTACCTTCTCCCACGACCAGTACATTTTCTGGAAATAATTCAAGCATATTCAAAGACTATCAGGACTTCTCCTTTATGATTTCAAAGACCCCCTCTCATTTAAAACAAGAATTTCAAGCATAATTCCCTTACTTTGCAGCACCGAATTCATCAACTATTGGCTCCATATATTTTTAAATTATTTTTTTGAGATTATTGGTGAAAAACTTAAAATTTCAAGAAAACACTTTGAATTATAAAATCTGTAAAAGAAGAATTCAAAAAAGGGGAAAATACTTAAAATTCTGTCCATTTTCAAAATATATTCTCGAAATTTGAGAGAGGTGAAAAATGGTCAAATATCTAATAAAAACCTCAAATATTATATAGAAAACATTACAAAAGAGGAAAAATACTACAATTTCTATCTATTTTCAAAACATTCTCGAAATATCCAAATTATAACATGTTTATAAGTAGACCTGACACTACAAAAGAGGGCTCGTCATCAAGAGTGTCACCAAATAAAACTATCATGAAAGAAACTAACTTTTAAGAGAAGAAAGACTAAGAAAAATAAGATTATCGACGAAAACCACAAAATGCTAAACTCAAAGAAAAGAAAATATATTTTTGAATGAGAAAGTGAAAACCAAGAGGGAGGAATTTTCGTGTTTCTATTACACATCAGAAGAGAAGAAAAAGGAGGCAAAAGGCTTTTAAATTTAAAAGTAGAAAAATCCATGATCACGTTTACATTTCCCTCGGACAACAAAAACAACGCCTCGGATGAAGAAAAAGAAAAATAAGTACAAAAGTATATATACACGAGAAAAGGCAAATTATTCCCCGAGTGAAGTGAATTTCTTAAACAACAAACTAAGATCTAGAAGAAGAAGAAGAAGAAGGAAAAGGAAAGTGAAAACTTAAAACGAGGGTATTTGAAAAAAAAAACACGAAATCAGTCCATCTAAAATGAATGAAATCTAAGTCTTAGGAAAAAGAAAACCTTGTTCTGCTTAACTGCAAATCCACAAAAAGCAAAATGACAGAAAAAGGAAATTGAAGAAACGAAATTCAAGCCTTTGCATAAACGATATGGCCCTAAGGCGAACGAGATAGGGTCTTACAAACAAAAAAACAAGATTAGTTTACAAAAAAAAAACAAAGTTACGAGGTAAAACGTTGATGGAAACAACAGGAACACATGCAAATACTAAAATACTAACGCTCATTTATTATTCAATTTTTAGGAAATTTATTACGAAAAAAGTAGATTATGAACCATCAGGGTTTAGTAGCTGACACGAGGGGGCGCAAGATGAATTCATCATTTTTGTAAGAAAATTCTATCAAAACTTTAGGGTTAGTTTTTCGACTTGAGGAAATGTAGTCAGAGATCATAACCCTGGTGAAAAAACAATAGAGATTTCTATTGTTATTTGGAACGTTGTTTTCTATTGGTATCAACAGAAAATTTCTATTGGTTTTATTGGTTTCAATTGTTTTCCATTGTTCAGTCAATACAGCTAAACCATAGAAGCCAATAGAACCATAGAAAACAATTAAAATCAATAAAGTGTCCACATAACAATAGAAATCTATATTGGTTTCTATTGTTTTTTCCACCAGGGAATATTTAAAATAAAAATTTAAACTTGTGCTGCCCCTTGTAGGTTTGCTTCACAAATGTACAGAAGTGCATGTAATGATTGCCGCCCTTTAAGGGGCAAAAATGATTATTGAGTCATAAAAAAGTAGAACCCTATAAAAATTTCAAATTGGTGAAAAAAGCTTCGATTTAAATGAAATTTGGCAATTACATAAAACAATCGTGTAGGAACATAAAAAATTGTTCTGGATATGCGACAAATTTAGGATTTTATTCATTTTTCAAAAAGACGGTGGCCCGCTCATCGTGCTCGAGAAACAGGTGAACCGCTGCAACGGTCAACGCCACGGTTCATCGAAGCCATCCACTGGCCACCAAACACTCCAGAGTCAAATCTGGTGGACTACAAAATTTGGGAAGCTCTCCAGGAAAGATCCAAGATAAATAATATCGAAAACCCAGAACTGCGTTGTGAGAAAACTTGGCTCGAACTCGACCGGTGTATAACCGATTAGTTGATCGAAGAATTGCGCGCAAGACTCCGGGCTTGTGTAATGGCCACCGGAGAACCTTTTCACCACATTTTATAATCTTCTTCCTACACTATTGTTTTATGTAAGTGCCAAATTTCATTTAAATCGAAGCATTCTTCAACAAATTGTGATTTTGTAATAGGTTCTACTTTTTATGACTCACAATGTGCACAACAACTTTTGAATTACAAGAAAAAAAACACGACATGTAAATTGTGAATTATTTCATCGATTTAATGCTATAATAATTGGTTTATACGATAATAAGGGGAATAAATTAGACAATTTTTTGTCAATTTAAGTGGATAAATTCCTGGAAGATCGCGATGATTTCATCGGAAGCTCTTAATACACACGCCATTTTTTTATGTTACTAAAAACCAATTATCGAGTTTCAGAGACGCAACGACGTTTATTCCACAAATAATCTATCTAATTCGACGAGAGAGAAATGAATTAATAATGCGATGGATTTCTTTTTTTATACTTAATAACATCATGCGAAATGTAGCGATAGTGTGTTTGTAGAAAATCAAATTTCCGCTCAACATCAAGCATAAGTAACGAGGCACTCACAATAACATCTTTTTCACATTTTTAGTTTACTTTTAGTGTAGAAAATTTAAAGTCATAATTGTTTTTTATAATTTGTAGAAATAGTCTCATGTGCATTGCAGTAAAGCTTATGTGTATTGCAGTGAAGCTCATGTGTATTGCAGTAAAGCTCATGTGTATTGCAGTGAAGCTCATGTGTATTGCAGTGAAGCTTCTGTGTATTGCAGTGAAGTTTATGTGTATTGCAGTGAAGCTTATGTGTAGTGCTGTAAAGCTAATGTGTCTTGCAGTGAAGTTCATGTGTATTACAGTAAAGTTCATGTGTGGTGCAGTGAAGTATGGCAGTGGTGTTAATTAACAATGTATAATAAAAATAGGCATAAGAGGAAGTTGGAAACATGTACAGTAAAACCTGTCTAAATGCATAACTTCCCTAAAAGCATAAAATGTTCCGGTCACGACATTCGAACCGTGCTTTTATAAATGAACCTGTCTAAAAGCATATTTTTCACCCATCTCAAGAGCATGCATTTAGACAGGTTCTGCTGTACGTATGATCGAGATTGAAACATGAGATGTAATAAATTACATGTTTAGAACTTTAACTCAATATTTAAGATAGAACCATGTGCATGTGTACAATCTTAAAATTAGACATAGCATAAAAATTTGAACCTTGTACTTGTACAGTAGAACCTGTCTAAATGCATCGTGTGTAAATGAATAACCTATTTAAAAGCATAAAACGTATTTCTAAATGTGTTAATATAAATGAACCTGTCTAAAAGCATATTTTTCACCTTTCCCAAGAGTATGCGGCCAAACCCAAATGTGGAGTAGTACGAAGGAAGGAAAGGAAGGGGGAAGGTGTAAATGGGGTATGTATTACGAGGACATAGAACATTGACAAAAATACCTCCCCAATAACCACAGTACAGACACACGCTGTATATATATTTCATAAAAGCTAAGCAATATGAAGCGCAACGTGTGGTGTCGAGATTAACTTCTAGGGAAACAACAACAGCTAAGCTTTTGTTTACAACGAGAGTGAAAACACCTTTTGATATGGCTTTTAAACTCAGGGAGCTGATGGCTTTTTCTGGGCCAAACGCACGATGAAATAAATCCACCTGCGGTGCTCAACAAAATGGATTAATAAATGCCAACATTAATAATAATGCCCACATATTTCACCGACAAATGTGACCTACTTTATGAGTTTGTTCGTACGGACGAGTCGAGAACAAAATGTTAACACCGGTAACAAAAATCTTGAAATCAAGGAAATTTGGGATATGAAATTCAACCACATGTTTAATTTCAGTATTTTTTAAGTTTAAGCTATCAAACTATATTTCCACGCAAACCATAGACAGAATGGAATCAACAGGAATCTTTCGATTTAAAATCCGACGTATCGGAATCTACCAGGACGAGGGAGGAATCTGTTCGTGCAACATCTAAACTGTCCAATGTACAAGATATCCCAGATACCAATTTAGACGAGGGAGGAATCTGTTTGCGTAACATCCAAACTGCCCAATGTACAAGAAATCCCAGATTCCGATTTAGACGAGGGAGGAATCTGTTTGCGTAACATCCAACAAACTGTTCAACGTACAAGAAATCCCAGAATCCGATTTAGACGAGGGAGGAATCTGTTCGCGTAACATCCAAACTGTCCAACGTACAAGATATCCCAGACTCCGATTTAGACGAGGGAGGAATCTGTTCATGCCACATCCAAACTGTCCAATGTACAAGAAATTCCAGAATCCATTTAGATCAGCAAGGAATCTGTTGATCCAAAGTACAAGACATGCATATTGTTTACTTTGCATCCTTTAAGTACTTCCTGTGTGAATTACCTTGAAAACATGGTCAAAGATCAAATAGTTTTGCACCATTAAAATTGGCACCCCATGGTTCCTGTTTGTTCCCCTTATCACAATTTTCAATCTTGCACCCATTAAGAAAACTTGGGGAGGGGAGGGAGGAACAGACTTCTTAGTCACGCTATTTACCAAGAGGTACACAAAGAGGCAGCACAAGTCAATCAAACTTATATCAAAGTACAAACAGTAGCAGAAGCAGTTGTAGAAGTATCGATAGATTCACATTTTCGTTTATGATTTACTGACACACACACAAAAAAAGAGATAAGCACAAAAAAGTGTAAAAAAAAGCAGTCAGTGGTGGCAATTGGTGCACACTTGTCTGTCCCGTTGGATAATGACTCGTTGTTGGGGCTGTCAACCGATCTGACAGTCCGTTGGAGCATGCATCGGTTATGAGTGTCTGTGTGTGGAAGAGTATTATTCGGGAGGGAAATCCACTCACTTTATTACGTTCAACAGAAGAAGAAAAAAATGGAGTTAGGGACCAAAAAAAATACTACAAAAAAAGTGAGATTTCCACACACGAGTCCAATTGCTACGAATGGAAATGGTGTGTTACGGGTTGTTGGAGGTCTGAAGAAGTAGTAGAAGGAGAAAAAAAAGAGAAAAAAAAGACAAGACGGCTACATGAAAAGGCACTGGCCATAAAAAATATATAAAAATAGGATGGTCTCTTTCTCATATCAGTGGAGAAAAACGTCAAAACATTGCGAAGACATGTCGAAGGGGTTGAGAAGGGGAAAATATTTGACAATTGAGTATAATAAGGTTGATAGTTGACTGTATCGAGAATCCAAGAGTCCAAACAAACACTTTCAGTTTACACGAAGTAGTTGTTCAGGGGTAAAAAAAAAATATGGTTTTGTATTTCATAACTGTTGTTATCATCATTTAGAAATATGGATTAAAAAATACAGTCAAGATACATTTTGAAACGCATTTCAAAGCATCAATCTAAACACATTTTTAAACTTATTTCTTATTTTTAAAACCACAAAATGAGCAAACACCTACAAAATATGGACTAGAGCCACAAAATATGGGCTTAAACCAGAAAATATGAGCTAAACCTACAAAGTACGGGCTAGAGCCACCAAATTAGAACTTAAACCTACAAAATATGTGCTTAAATCCAAAAATATGAGCTAAAATCACAAAATATGAGCTAAACCCCAAAAAATATGGTCTAAAACTACAAAATATGGGGGCATAAACCACATAATACGGGCTTTTAACCAAAAAAAACAAGCTAGAGCCACAAAATATGGTCTAAACCAACAAAATATGGGATAGAACCACAAAATACGGACTAAAACCACAATATATGAATTAAATTCAAAAAATATGAACTAAAATCTACAAAATATGAGCTTAAACCACAATATTTTGGGCCAAAACCAAAAAATAATAAAACATGGACTAGAACCACAAAATATGGGCTAAAACCACTAAATTTGAGAAAAACCACTAAATTTGAGCTAAACCACTAAATTTGAGCTAAACCCTACAAAATATGGGCTAAAACTAACAAAGTATGGTGCAGACCACAAAATATGGGCTGAAACAACAATATACGGGCTAAACAACCCAAAATATTGGCTAAAACCACAAGTTGTGGGCTAATACTGCAAAATATGAGCCAAAACCACAAAATATGGACAAGAACCACTAAATTTGAGCTAATTAAACCCTACAAAATAAGGGCTAAAACAACAAAGTATGGGCCCAAAAAATATGAGCTAAAACAACAAAGTATGGGCCCAAAAATATGAGCTAAAACCCACACAAGCAGTATTTTCCTAAAACTCGACAACAGCAGCAAAAACTTATCATAATTATAATTCACAACGTGCAATTTCGTATCACAACTTGAAAAGCGTCCACACACACAAAAAACGGTTAAAATATTTGGTATAAATTTCATTATTTGTACGATCGTTATTCGTTGCAATTACGCAATTTAAACATCTAAAAAAGACACCAGGAAATGAGAAAAATCTACTTCGTTATTTTGTTACGTTCGTATTGTGTGATGAAAAGAGAGAGAGAGAGAATAAAAAAATGCCAATTGTACATTTGTTGAAAAGGGGAAATGGGGATGAAATTTACACTTTAATTTGTTTATGCAAATTGTTACGAACAAAAAAAAAACGTCACACGTGTGTATCAAATGACGACAATAATATTTCTATTATTGGGAATAGTTGTGAAACCCATCTGTGGACTTCACGAGAGCAATTTACTTTCGTTTAGAATAAAAATGAGCATTTTTTTATATGAAAAACCACAACATCGTGTACAATGGGAATGCATACAGTCATTATTTCCTTAAAATCAATGAAAATCTCATTACTGGGGCATTTATTATTTGCCAAAATTCCACGGAGGAACATTTACACAAAAGACCATCGCATTCCGTGTTCGCGAATAATAATAATGAAAATTTTAAAACTCAATAAAAGACTCGAAATTATCAGACTAATTAGAAACACCACAAACTGTTTTTTACGCAAATTTTAAGATGACTAGATTAAAGTATGAAATCTGAAAATTATATTCATCGCAATTTGAAATTCGTCATTTTTAAAAAATGTTAATTTAGATTTTTCACAATTTTCCAAATCTCATTAAAATTTGATAGATTATATTAACTTTATATCAATTTAAAACAAAAAATTCATTAAGTAAAATTAAATTTATATCAAAATGTCCATCACTTTTTAAACAATATCCGCTTGCCGTTCAGTAAATTTAAAGGGGAAAAAATTAAAAGAAATAATTCAAGGATATTTCAAAGGATTTTCAAGGAATTTCTCCCACAACCAATTAGAGTAATATTTTTCTCTAGAACTCATTTTTTTTAAAAAAAATTTTAATGTTGGTACTAATTAAGCCAGTTAATTAATTAGCGTTAATTCGAGTGACAATTAAAATAATGTTGACTCAAACCTGTACAAAGTCGAAATTGGAAACTGCATAAAATGAAATCTTACCTAAAATGATAACAGAAAAAAACGAGAATTAGTTTAATAAGTACAATAAAATATATATTTGAACACATAATTTCATCAACCTTTACGTAAATTTCTGATTTATAACTTAAGTGGGGACAGATATCCTTGAATATGGTTCCCCCACAAATAAAATATTTAACTTCCCTGACGTTTCAAGATTTTTAAAAAATTTTCCCTGACCAGCTCAAACTGCAGAAAACTTGCCACAGATTTTTGCCACAGAAAAATCAGTTTTTTACTGAAGGAAAATCGGATTTTTTCCCGAAAAATGCAATTTTGCAACAAAAAATTTGCATTTTTACCACAGAAAAACCAGTTTTTTCACTGCTGGAAAATCGGATTTTTATTCCCGAAAAATGCAATTTTGCAGCAGAAAATTTGTATTTTTACTGAAGAAAACATGCATTTTTACCACAGGAAATCGGATTTTTAATCCCGTTTAAAAAGGGCCAAAATAAAACATCCAGATGCAAAAATTACTCTCACTAGTAGAAAACCTATTTCGGCTAATTACTATTTCCCTCATTTTGTCCATATGGTGTCCAAAGTCCAGCAAATTAATTTAAGCTTTTAAAAGTTCAACAATTTTTTTAGTAAATTTCCTTGACTTTTTCTCAAATACTACATTTTTCCTGACTTTTCCAACTTCTCTGACTATTTCAGGTTTTCCAGGTCTGTGGGAACCCTGTTGAACCTTGCTAATAATAAAACTTTTACTAGGGTCCTTCCAATGGACAAAACTTTTGAACAATGAGTATAAATGAGCAATAGTCCTATCCATAATCACATTTGTAGAATATATATGTTGAAAGTGTAATGGAAATGAGCAATGGTTCCAAAAAGGGTCCCAAACACACGAGAGATAGAAAAGAGAGCATTACTTTAATAGCTTTCTGTGCCATTAAATTGAAAATGTACATTTCAACGCGTAATTTGCAAGCGCGGTAATCGAATTTAAGGAGGACGAACGGACAATGGTCTTAATGTTTTATGTTGGAAAAGTCCGGAATTGACCATCCCAAACACCAGTGGCTAACTCATGCAAAAACCACTGTCCGAAGACGATAAATAACACAACTGTGGATATAAAAAAAAAACCAAACGACTTTTAACAACGGTCAGGAAGCATCGCCTAATACATCTTCTCGGACACTGTCCATTCAACTCTGGTTCTGATGGACATTTGGGTGACTTTCAAACTTTTCGCACTTTACGCAAAATTAAACCCAAAAATCGAGACAAATTGTTAGACTAACTTCTGCTGGCTAAACTCGTGTGCATTTTCATCGAAAATAATCTGTTATTTTCATCGTGGTCATCACCGAGACCACGAAAATAAAACTTAAGTCTTCGTATAAATTTCTTGAAAATAGGGAGATAAAAACTTAGAGGCACCACATTTCCACCATTTTATAAACGGATAGTGTTGATTTGGTTTGGTAAACTTGGTTTGGTATACTTAGAAGTGACTTTGTTCATCTAACTGTCTGAACATCACCATGAGAAAGAAAATAAAATTTCATCTAATAAAACTTGGAACGGGGGGGATGGGGAAGGAGGGGGTAATAAAAACTTAAGAACATACTCCAGATTTTCATCACTTAAGTGTTGATTTGATTTAGTAAGTGTACGAAGATAGTATAGTTAATTAAGTGACATTTTCAGAAGACAATCGTCCAACTGTCTTGGACATCATCAAGGAAATTCGTCTAATAGTATAAATTTCTAGAAAAAAGGGAGATAATAAAAACTTAAAGGCCCCTTATTTCCACCATTTTATAAATGGATAAAGTGTTGATTTGGTTTGGTAAGCGAACTTAGATAGTTAATAGTGAATTAAAGTGACATTTTCAGAAGACCATAAACTGTCTTGTTAATCTAACTGTCTGCATGAACATCACCAGGACCAAGAAAATAAAAGTCTAATAAAAACTTAAGGAAATAGAGGAGGAGGGGGGTAGTAAAAACTTAAAACAAACTCCAGATTTTCATCACTTAAGAAGCGTTGATTTGGTTTAGTAAGTGTACGATGATAGTCTATAGTGAATTTAGTGACATTTTCAGAAGACAATCATCTAACTGTTTTGGACATCATCAAGGAAATAAAAGTTTGTCTAATATAGAGTTCTAGAAAAAAGGGATAAAAAACTTAAAAGCCCCACATTTTCACCACTTTGTAAATGAATATAGTGTTGAATTGGTTTAGTAAGCGTAGTTAAAAATTTCAAGACTATCATCTAAGTGTCTTGGACACCACCCAGACCACGAAAAAAATTTTTTGCAGATAAACATGAAACTTTTAAGTAAGCCCCTGCCTCTTTTCCTGCAACCAAAAAAAAAAACCAAAGTCCGGAGACAAGACATTAAGCAGACACCAACAAGTAATAAAGACATCAGAAGGAATTGTCAAGACTATGTCAGAAGTCTTGTCAGATTCCTTAAAAACATGCATTGATTAAAACAAAAGTGATAGTAATCACTAAATACTTTATTCAAATCCATATTGGTTGACATTTTACTTTGTCAAAAAATTACTTTATAAGGTGATAATTTCAAACTAATAGAATCTTACACTTTCAACTGTCATCAGTGATATCAGTTGACAATCAGTTTATCAAACAGGAAATCATACAAAAATCACTGAAGTTTTGTTTAAAAACCAAAGAATATTGTTACAAAAAAACGAGTTTACAAGCAGATATTTTTTATAAAAATACAAGTTTGATTTAAGACTAGTTAGTGTAACCAATAAAGTCAATTGCATTTTGGCTGTCATCAGTAATAACCAGTTTGTCAAACACGAAATCATACAAAAAATGTTGAACTTTTTTTTAAAAAAACCCGACATTAATATAGTTATCAAAATTGTGACCATCAACTGATACTACAAACACTGTCACCAAACTAGATATTTGTATGAAATTACAACTTTAATTTACTACTAGTTAGTGTAACCAATAAAATCAATTGCATTTTGAGCTGTCATCAGTAATAACCAGTTTGTCAAACACGAAATTAACAAAAAGCATTAAACTTTTTAAAAAAAACCCAGACAATATTGTAATAAAAAATGTTGACCATCAATTGATACTACAAATACTGTAAACAAACTGGATATTTGTATTAAATTCCAAGTTTAATTTACTAGTTATTGTAACCAACTGAATCTACTGAACTTAATTGTCAACAATCAGTTTTGTCAAACAAGAGAGAGACATCCTCGTAAAACGAGCAAAGTTTTCCTCCAGAAAGTCAACAAGATTTTCGATCCGTTTTTCAGTTGTTGAGATACAATCGCCCACGGCTTGGCTCGTTAATAATTAATCAATTAATCGTATATAATACAAAAGCGATCGATGCTAACTCAAAGTAGGCTTAAGCATGCACTTTTTTTTGTGTCCCTGATTTGCTTCCAATATTTATTAGGTTTGGAGTCGAATCCGAAAGACATTTGGCCAGGGGGAATCAATAACATCGAGAGGAGCAACAGCAGCATCCAACATGTTATGACAGACATTAAAATAAATAAAGAAGGCTAGAGCTAATAAATAAACATGAGGAAAGGCGAAATAACATGCAAGAAGATACACACTAACAAATGGAAACAAAAAAATCAGAATAATGACGAGGGAAAAGTTCAAAAGGAGAACGCGACCCTGTCTGCACTCGAGTCAATAAAACAATAAAAAAGTGGAACCATTCATCATTTAAAAGACAATGGAATCTTGACTGAAATCATCGTGTATTGTAGTGAAGCATTGGTGTTCACTACCATACTCATAATCATCACTGCCATACTCACAAGCTTCTCTGCCATACTCAAAAGCTTCACTGTCATACTCATAATCTTCACTGCCATTCTCATAAGCTTTGCTGTCATACTCATAAGCATCACTGCCATACTCACAAGCTTCACTGCCTTACTTATAACCCTCACTGCCATACTCATAAGCATCACTGCCATACTCATAAGCATCACTGCCATACTCATATGCTTCACTGCCATACTCATAAGCTTCACTGCCATACTCACAAGCTTCACTGCCATACTCATAAGCACCACTGCCATACTCATATGCTTCACTGCCATACTCATAAGCTTCACTGCCATACTCATAAGCACCACTGCCATACTCATAAGCACCACTGCCATACTCATAACCATCACTGCCATACTCATAAGCATCACTGCGATACTCATATGCTTCACTGCCATACTCATAACCATCACTGCCATACTCATAACCATCACTGCCATACTCATATGCTTCACTGCCATACTCATAAGCTTCACTGCCATACTCATAAGCTCCACTGCCATACTTGAAAGCATCACTGCCATACTCATAAGCATCACTGCCATACTCATAAGCATCACTGCCATACTCATAAGCTTCACTGCCATACTAAAAAGCATCACTGCCATACTCATAAGCATCACTGTCATGCTCAAAAGCATTAGTGCAATACTCATAAGCTTCGCTGCCTTACTCATAAACATCCCTGTCATACTCATAAGCATCACTGCCATACTCATAAGCTTCACTGCCATACCCATAAGCATCACTGCCATACTAATAAGCATCACTGTCATGCTCAAAAGCATTAGTGCAATACTCATAAGCTCCACTGCCTTACTCATAAACATCCCTGTCATACTCATAAGCACCACCGCCATACTCATAAGCATCACTGCCATACTCACAACCTTCACTGCTTTACTCATGAGCATCAGTCATGCCCATAAGCTCCACTGCTCTCTTGTTTAAAAAACACTCAATCATCAACATTCAAGAGCACAAATTTGAAATCCTTTTGGCAAGTGTTAGCAGTCAATTATAATATCCCCAAAGTTAAAATAATAAAAACCACTAAAATGGCGATGATTAAATGCATGATGATTCTCACAATTGTCGAGTTGAATATCAGACAGATAAGATTACAAAGCGACGAAAAATTGTGAGACAATAAGCCGAGAAAATTGCGTTTGAATCACTAAATATTCGACATTTAAACATGAATAATTTATAAAACAAGTGAGACGTGCAAAATTAAAAGCAACGCGTCGTTAACTTCATCCTATTAGACGATGATGACACCTGCTGAAATCCCACATCTGCAAGATTCAAAAGATTCGAGAACACATATAATAGGATGTATTTTCCAGAAATGTATTATTCAAGAAAACGTAGAAGAATAGTTGAGACAATTGAGTTTGTAAACACGCATTCGCAAACATTTTGAAAATTACTCGTTTTGAATAAAAAAAAGACTTTGATGTCAGTTTCACACACACACATGCAATTAATCATTAAACTTAAAAACATATCAGTGTGATATTAAATTTATGGCTCAATTATCATTAGAGGAAAGTCATCATCATAAAGCAAGCCCCTGAACACATTTTCAACATGGTCATTAAGACCCAAGAACATTACTAAAATGGCAGTCAAGACCTAAAGTTCAATATGGTCATCCACAACAAAAATATGACCATTATGGCAATCAAGACCTATAAAATTTCCAACAAGAATATTAGGACAAAAATATTTCCAATATGTTAAAATGGAGTTACAAGAAGAGTCCTAAATATTTCTCCCCTCACTTTTCTAATTTCAGTGTTTGAGCAGCTGTTTTGAAGCACAAGCTGCAACTTGTGGCACATTTAGTTTTTTTTTATGTTGGGAAGTAAATTAAGATGAAAGCGTCGCTATTCCAGCGAGAGCCCAATTAATCCAACCTGGGCGCAAAATCCTGATAAAAGGCGAACGAAAAATCTTCATCAAAACCTAAATCTTATTTTAAAGGCTAATCCATCATTCTGTCAGCGACAGAAAGCCAAAATAGGAAAGCGGCTTAGTTACGCGTTCAAACGTATATGTGGCGCTAACAACCGCCCAATCCGAAATGGGGTAAGATCCAATCTGATGTCTGTTTGACAAACTTCTATCAGAAGCTAGAACAAACAAGGTGCGTTTCCATACTCTTGGGAGTTACTCTCGATGGCTACTCTCAGATGGATGTCCATTCGCGAGATGTTTCCAGCAGATTTCGCTATCGCGAGTACCCGGCGAGCATCTCGTCAAAAATGCTCTCAAGCCCGTCTTCATTCGGGCAATCGCAGAGATTATTAAATAAGTCGATTTCTTAATTTAGAACATATGCTACATTTTTGGCCTAACTCTCGACAGCCGCTCTCAAAATTTGAACATGGTTCGTAGTTAGCGAGATGCTATTAGAGAGGCTCGGGTTTACGTGTTCACTAGCGATAACATTCTAACACGATAACTCTCGAACAGTAGCACGCTTATGTGACATGCTACTCTCAGAGATGTGTATATTGTTGAGAGCTGCTATCGAGAGCATCTCGATACGTTTCTCGCCAGGATTTTACCTCACGTGGAAACACATGACGGCGAGGAGTGCCAAGAACCCAACGAGAAACGCCCATTCTACATATGGGCAGTTTTGAGGTGTCTATGGAAGCGCTCCACCATGCCATTGGCTTGGAGATGGTAGGACTAGGTCCAGATATCGTAAGAACCCGAGAGGTGACCAAAGCAGGTTATTTACATCATTTTGACATTGGACCACATGCACCCGGAGTGCAGGTTGGATTTCTAGCAAAACAACGGATACTGCCGAGAACCCAGCGAGAACCCTTTATGCCACATAAGGGCACTTTTAAGATGTCTATGGAAGCGTTCAACCATGCCATTAGCTTGGAGATTTTAGGACTTGGTCCAGATATGGTCAGAACCCGAGAGGTGACCAAAGCAGGTTATTGACATCAATCTGACATCGGTAAGCATACATGACATCTACATGCATGTGCCTGGACCGCAAGTTAGATTTCTTGCAAAACAACGAAGAGTTCCGAGAACCCAGCGAGAAGCCTTTATGCCACATAAGGGCACTTTTAAGATGTCTATGGAAGCGCTCAACCATGCCGTTGGCTTGGAGATTTTAAGACTTGGTCCAGATATGGTCAAACCCGTGAGTCGACGGAGACAGGTCTCCAGTATTTATCCTCACATGAAAATGCACCGTCTTCACAATATCTTCCCAAGCCGCCATTTTGTATTTACTGTATGCTACATATGGACCCATATCCAAAAATCAATTCCACATATATTCTTCGGCTATATTTTCCCGAGTACCAGAATTTGGCATTAATGAAAAGCGTGTTATTGATGGTGAACAAGAAGGACCTCTTAAGTCAGCTCATTAAGTATATAGGAGAGAGACCCAACCCAAATATTTGACATTTGGCAATATTGATTCCGTTTCAAAATTGGATCTGTCAAAAGCAGTCAAATTTAAGAGTTGTTACGTGACGTGACAACGTTTGGGGAATAATGACCTTTTTTTTTCTTAATCTTCATCTGAAATTTTTTTATACCGAAAATGCCGAGTTTCGGCCGGGCGTTATATAACGACTCCGGGTTTTGACATCTTGGCTGACTTTGATAGACAGAACAGATTAGAGGAAAAATATCTTATATAATACATATCCGAAAAAAAGAGGGTGGAAAACGTGTGATATGGATTACGAGCTACAAAATTCAATTTTTGGGTGTTGGGAGAAAAAAAGGGGGCTTTATTGTGTACACACAATAAGAAAAAAAGACAGGCATTATTATATGCAGATAAAAAGTAATACACACGAGAAATTCTACTATTTCATGTGTCAACACGACAGATAATAAGGTCCATACATGGATAGAGTCGATAAAAAATTCAAACTTTATATTAGGGTATCGATGTGACGATGATATAACCCTTGGGCCTTGGATATATCCTGTGGGCCTTGTTATGACACGAATGATTTTTGGATGAATGTGAAAATATCATAGGATGATTTGAAATAGGGAAGGAAAATTCCTAGGTATGGCCATATCAGAAATCGGACACGTTTATGTATAAACAAAGAGTAAGGGTTGTACTTGAGTAAAGTGTAAAAGAGTTCAGAGTGCGAAAGTACCGTAATTAAATGCAAAATGTACGAGTACACAAGAAATTAAATACAAATCTTCAGGGTTTATCATGTCATTGCAGTATTGCTAAACCACTCCCAATAGCTGTTCACCTCCAGTACTCTTGCACCACTCCCCAGTACAAATAAAACCCCTCCCAGCACTAAGCCCTTCCCAATTTAAGTCACTTTAAGTGCCACTAAGCCACTCCCAGTACCACCAAGTTACTCCCAGTACAACAAAGCCACTCTAAGGACCACAAAGCCACTCCCAGCACCACTAAGCCACTTCCAACACTGCTAAGCCACTCCCACCTACACTAGGCCACTCCCATCTCCACTATAATCCACTTCGAGTACCACAAAGCCGCTCCTTTCACCACTAAGCCACTCCCAACACCACTAAGCCACTCCCAACACCACTAAGCCACTCCCAACACCACTAAGCCACACCGAGTTCCACAAAACCACTCCCAGCTCCACTAAGACACTTCCAGCACCACAAAGCCACTGCCATCTTTACTAAGCCACTTC
>JAQGBW010000244.1:0-51210 GCA_034698625.1 Julus scanicus | reverse complement strand
TATACGGCTTTTCGATATACGGCCTACTTTTCCGGAACGTATCTAGGCCGTAAAACGAGGTATGGGTGTATTAACATTATCTTTTCGAAAAAGTTGATCCAAATAACAGAAATAAACAAAAGCTCTAAGGGTAATGTTCTGTTATTTTCAATTCAATTAAGTGAAGGGGCTGTCAGCCTTTTGAAGGATGTGAAATGGTACAAAGGGCACAACGATTTCAATAAAATACATTATTTGCCGAGTCATTTTTACTGATTGAAGGTTTGCATTTCTTATGTTGTGTTGTATAACAGTTTTAGATTAAAATGCATAATTGTTTTGGGGAAATCCTAAAGTTCTTGCGTAATTCTAGCATCATTTCCTTTCTTCTAGATTTGCATCATCCATAAGCCGCGATGTTGGCCTATAGTGTTAATTAAATTCTGGGAAAAAAACTTAGAGGTAGGCAAGTTGCAAGAATTTACCTTCTCCACTGCTCAAGCCCTTTAATTTTCTGTATGAATTGCCCCAATTACCTGATCTGGATGGATGAGCTTCGTTTAGATCGCCGATATTTAGATATTGCGAAAATTGTGGCCTTCAATTTTTCTGAGCAATAAACACCTTGACATTTCCCCTTGCAATGGCAATTCGACGGAATACAATGCATCAGACATTAAAAAATGAACATTCATAATTGCTGGAAGTTTCGGGTCGTTGATGTGTAATTCTATATTACTCAAGGTTTAATTTGTTATTTTTTATATAGAGATTACTATCATCACATCCGATTTAAAACACAGAAATGCCGCAAACATTCTCAAAAATAGGATTCACAATATTCAATTATCACCATTATTATTTTTGTTTATGATATTTTTAAAATTTTGTGAAATAATTATGGTCCGCAATGCGCAGTAAAGGAATACTTGGTACTATTGTAAACAAATTACGTTATTTTTGCAAGAAGTGTCTGCAAAATCTGTATGCGTGTCACACACACGATGGTTTTTTTTTGTCAACACACAAACAATTCTAACTGTTCAATTTCAATTTCAGTTAATAAGAATTCATCGACCCAAGTCCTTTTGAGCGATTTTTGTGATTATAAACTCATTATATTTCAAATATATTATTGATAATATTTCAAATTAAAAACAATTGTAAGTCCTGTTGTCCAGTTACTATGCAACGGATTTCAGTTTTTTTAGGCTAATCCATATTATGCATAAATTCATAATTTAGATGGATTTGTTTTTTATTTTTTTAAGATATTCCCCAAATTAATCGTTCCACAGATTAATCGTATTTTAAAGCATTACGATAATAAATGCCTGTATCTCGTTTGAGATAATTTACAGCATGTTATCACGAATTTATACAAATCAAATTAAGCATAATTTCTGGAAATTCAGTTTGACCGGATTTTTGATCTAGTTCTAATGTTTTCAAATATTAAAACCTGTCAAACTTAAAGACTTATAGCTTAATGAAGTATTGCCTAAATATTTCGTCTTTTGTCACATTTGTGCGATTTTAAAACATCGCCAAATTACAAATGATATTTTGGTGTCCTGAGTATTTGCAACCATGCATAGCACTATTGCATGCAGAAAAGCTAACTGATATGATATACCTAAACATTACTATAGTAAATTTGCAATAGATCATTAAATGCCGCAAATTCAGCTATTACATTAATTTTACGACGCCCCACAACGTTATAATCGAACTACTATACATTCGCACAAATGAAATGCCATATCTAAATATTGTTAATAGTGGTGTTGGGTGATACAGGCTTTTTGATCACCCGGTATACTGAAACAACGATAGCATTATCAATCATTTAATCAATTGGCCATTTGAATTTTTTTAATAGTGATATGGAAATATCCGGATATCATACTGCGCACGAAATAATTATATTAAGCTGACTTACTAATTAAGCGGCCTTGAATTGGTAAGCTTTCAGTGGAAAGTTTGTAATTAAACAAACAATATTGCAGTTCTTTGTATCAGTCAGATAAATTCTGGCACGACTAACTTATATAAGCTTGTGATAAAGCTGACCATGAACATTTTTGACAGTTGAAATTTAAATTCACGCTGAAATAACCAGCATTAAGACGGGGAAGAAGTCGCTTATTACACAATGCATAGAGACATCTTATTCGCTACAAATCAACTTTTAGACTAGTGCAGTTTTGCAAAATTATAAATCCATCCCAATTAAAATAATAATATATCACGCATACGGAAGAAACCGTCCCGGAAATAACATGGAGTAAAAAAAATGGAGACAAAAATTGTTTATTTTGAAAATACAGTACCAATACTTTAAAAACTACAAAATGCGCTGCAAATGCGCCGCAAAATGGAATTTTCCGTAACGCATTTCTTTACGTATATGCTTATTAAAATCTTAACGACGAAAACTTATTTATGCAAGAATATAATAGATTACTATATAGTTTTAAAATGTTCAAAATAATATAGCTTTAATAGTCCTGTTAATTGTTAAGGTTGTTTTACTGAGCCAAGGTAAGCTAATAAGGTCTGGGTCTCCATCATCATATTTTATAATTTTACATAAATTCTAAAACGACGTGAGTTCCATTTCATTTTGCTATCTTGGTAAACATTTTTTAAAGAAAATATTAAAATGCAATCTCATGTACGTAAAATACTTCCCTACAAATTCTAGAAAAATGCATATACTCTCGCAAGTAAGAAAAATTGTGAAATACTCTTTTTAAGTGTGCATGCACTGTAGATTATAATCTCTTAGTTTTAATCTAAGAATAATATATAGTCAATTTTCGAAATATAGCACACATTAAGTTTATTATTTATATATTACTGTTTAGCCATTAATAGTGTAAAATATATTTCACCATTTGGCATTTTAGTTGATTATACTGTTTTCCTTAATAAAACCGATTTTTGTATGCATTTCTTGTGTTGATATCGTCATCAACATATGTTGTCTTCATATATATATATATATATATATAAATGTAAAATCGCTCCCCGAGTAATCTGAAGGTCTCATTTTACACTAAGAAGTGCATGGCAATCATGTTATTAACCAAGTACAATACTCAAAAGCATAATAACTTATAACGACCTTGCATGCCTACCGACATCATTTTTTCCATGAGCAAAAACAAAAACATACATAAGTATTTTGAAAATTTGTTATTTCAGCTTGCTTTAACTCCTTTCTAGATATTCTTGATAACCACCAACTTTCATAGATATACTTCCAACAGATTATCATGTACAATTTCCTCAGACTGTCTTATCTCTTGAAAAACAACCATACTTCTTGTGCATTCAGGTGAAAATAATAAGTATATAATATAACCATGGCAAAGCCTAAACCTAATTCACTTTAAACTATATTTCAACCTCATTATTATTCACGTTTCTATTTCAGAGATGCAACTGTATTGCACACGAATACGTATCATTTACGGATAATGCCAATTGATGATATATAGGTCGTCTAAGGGGGAGGGATTTTTGATGAGCCCCATAAAAATAAGACAAGGGAAAGCTTTCTTAATAATGGGTCAGGAAGGCAGTATAGTAACAACTTTGTTTTAAAAAAAAATTATACCATTTTAGGTCAAGGCAATTAATGTATTTTTCTCCAAACAATCATCTGTAATGGAATTCATCTACTTTCTGCAAATTGTTACTCAAGCATTGCAATTAGATTTTACTATGTTTCAGTGCATTTGTGAAGCAAATTTCTTTTCTTTTTTTACTTTTATAGACGGATAACACCCAGATTTTTCAGAACTACATCAAGAAGTAACGTTGCATCAAATTTGTTTCTCGCTTTCATTCAATATATTTAGTACAATTCAAACAATAGTGATATTTATTTCCTGCTCTCTAGCATGACTATCCACGGTCTATATATACATAAAACAATTTTAAATCCATAAAATCTGAAATCTGAAACCATTCGATATATTCACTTCACTGCTGAATGAAATATTTATTGAGTTTGAGCAGCTACTGCATGCTGTAACATGAATGAATGTGTCTGTGTAAATTGCAATCAAATACAATAGCAAGATCTTATCTGCAACCATTCTTCTATCCACAATATCTACAATATTTAAAATTTGAACAACAAATGAGCATAGGGCATAAACTATATATGCTCTATATTGCTAGCTAACACAGAAATGTGCTATAGAATCGTCAGGTAAACTTATTATGTGCCATTCTTGACATAACACAGAATAAGTACAAACTAATAACAAAACATTTACTGAATTTTACAAGATCTTGGTGATTTTCTTCAGTCTCCCATTTCTAATTCTTTGACAACCAACAATTGAATACGCTCACTAAAGTATTGATAGTGAATCTACTTCAAATCCCAAATCCACATTGTGTAAACAAATAGAAGAATAAAATTCAGCTGTGCCAAATAAAGTTTTGTCAATTCTCTTTATATTTCTCAGTGTTCAAATTTTGTGTTTACCACTTAAGCTGTACATATGACTGAGTCGCACATCAATGAAATGTTTTTAGAGTATCGCTTCTATTTTTTTGGTTTGGTTTTCCCCAAACTTAATCTTAGGTTATATAGTATAATGCAAACACATTATAATAGTTTTATTCAGAAATAAATATTTCTTTTTTAATTATCTAGTTCAAGGATTTTACTGGATATGTAACATGTAATATTTCTGGTATTTATCATAATAACTAATTGTTCCTACCTGTTTCATAGAAATTGTTTTGTCAGAAGCTCATTAGAATCCACTTTTGCGTAATGTTTGAGAAGCAATGTTGAAACAATTCATGTTTAATGCAACATTTGCAACGATGAAAAACGCACAAAAAAAAACAATGTTAAAGCAGAGTAATACAAATACTTTTTATCAAGTATAATCCAGTACATGATCAAGAAAAATCATATGCTTATTTATCGCTCATTATGATATGCTATTTTTGCCGACTTACAATAATGAAGCGTTTTTGTGGCGAGTTTAAAATTTATCTATGAACAAATTTCTTTAGAAAACCAAAAATTTTCCATATCAACAAACGTTCGTAAAAACTTGTTTATAGTCGAGATTGTAACATTTCACTAACAGTATATGTCTATGAGGAAATTTATCGCATATTTTTTTTTTATAAAATTCGTAAAGGTCGAGCATGACTAACCTTAACATCTTTAAAACGCTTTAGGTGCGTCAAACAATCCATGCGAATTAGACATTTGTTGCATTTAAAAAAAATCAATACATCCGGGAACGGGGTATTTAAATGTATTAGATTACGCAAAATTAAGCATGTTGATAACCAAACAAGCATCTATGCGTATATTACAACATTTCCATTTGTTTGTCATCGGTTTTGGAAACTCGAAAACGACATATGACGACATAAAGATCTACTTGAATTTGTTCAACTGGAACAAAACAAGATTCTATTTTTTTTTTTTTTTTTGTCTTCTTTCTAATTACTTTATATAGTCATTTATGGGTTTTTTGAAGGTCTTTTTTGATTCTCTCTATTAAAATTTCACGCACGTAATTGTTTCTCCCTACATTACCTAATCACCCTTTCATTGTTTTACATTATAATGATCTTTACTAAATGTAAATGCATCACAGCAAAGAATTTGCATTCTATATGAAAACGTTGATTATTAGTTGCTCACGAAAAAGCTAGCAATATAAATAATACATAATCATAACATGTTCTTCACGCTTGATGGCATAATTTTCCAATTTCATCATTTCATGAGAAATATTCTTAAAATAGCTGAACGTCGGTTTGAAATAGATTAGCTTACCAAAAATTTTTGATAGAAACGATGGTGGATTTGGAGAGAATCAATGATTAGTGGTGGTATTTCCGATGGGAAAGCTTACTGTACTTTTGAATTAATATGACAAAGGGAAAGTTTGAGAATCTGTTTATATCAAGTGATATAACATGTCTAAGTAGTGTTAAGTAAAGATGCAAGTAGTAAATTGAAAAATCGTTAAAATGCTCTTAAATTTTAGTAGAACCAAGAATTGATCATGTGTACAGAATTTCAATTTTCAATGCAAAACTTCTAGATGTGGTAGTATTTGGAAACTATTTTTAGTTAATTGGATTTCATTAAATATACAGCACATGTAGGGCTTGACCTTATAACAGATTCTGTCTTATTGTTTTCGAAAAACTTAAAATGTTGAATTTTGTAACGTAATTAGTTTCCCTCCATCAACTGTGGAATATAATACGCTTACCTCCAATTTTCGAAATTTCCCCCAGATTTTATTGCGCACTAATTAGATAGGAGAAATGCATTTTGTTAAGTGCCAGAATACCTCTTCATTGCAAAAATTTCGACTTTTGGAATTTTTTTGAAATAGTATGCAGTAACCTGAAAGCAAGAAGGAAAATAGTCTTAAGCTGGTTTTTGGATGAGCTATCCCAACATTTTCTTGGAAACAATTAATTCTTACACATTGAAATACAATGTAAATTATTTTCATGCATTAATATCAAGGGTATCTTATTTAAGTATAATTGCTAGAGCACGTAATTGTTCTGTAAATACATAAATAAAAAAAAATTCTAGCTAATTTTTTTTTAAATTTAAATTTCATATCTCTGCAAGTTTCATATCAATGTTTTTGCTTATAAAGTTTGACGAATGTCTTTTAAAAAACATGGTTTTTATAATTATATTTCTGAGATTTTACACATGCTGTTCATGTCCGTATATTGAAAATTATTTGACAACCTCAAGGAAATCTTAAGGAGGAATAAAAAGCAAAACTTAATGCTTTTTATTTATATTTTTTGCAACGTATAAAGTTTGCAAATTGCTATCTAGATCAGATGGAAGCCTGCAGCGTTTATGTAATTTTTAGGAAAGTTAATCAAAGCTACAAGATAGAATGATAATTTTACAACCAAGATTTAAGCAAGGGATATATAGAACGCGGAAAAACGTCATTCGTGAGTGACCCTTGCGGTTTTCATATTTAATTGAATTTAAGCGGAATCACGCATTTACACGAAATTTAATGAAATTAACAATCTAATCAAAATTGAGAATAAATCAACACCAAAAACACCAAGCTTACAGTAGCATTAAAAGATAAAAAATAAATTAGCACCAAATATTTCCTCCTTAAGAAAGCCCAGGGTCACTTCTGTTATAAATTAAGTCGGCAGCACAAATTGGAACCCAACTAATTTGCTTTTATTGCATACATGCTATATTGTAACAACAATAAATCGCATGACATTATCGATATGAATGTCAAACAGCTGTATTAGGCAATATAATCTCAAGGATCCGCAATCCTTTGGAGTAGCTGATGAATAAATTGAAATACTAAGCAAAAAGATGCTAATAATAGCAATATTGTCAAAAGATGGAGGGGTATGCCTGGAGGTAATCGATATACATAGGTGTAGCTATATTCTTAAAAGCACGACTTATAACGAAACTACGTATATCATACATCAATTATTCACTGAACGAATGCATTATTCATATTTTTGGAATAACTAATTTCATAACAACCAACATTTTGTATTTTTACGAATTTGAATATACACTAACCAGCAGTGTAATAAAAATTATTGCAATTGTCAAATTGCTCCTCCTAAATACTTGAAGTTATATTAATTTGTTTATTATTTGCATGTTATTGTAATGACTACACAGCTTTGTAAAATGTATTTGTTGCATTAAGTAGTTATTACATCTAGGTATAACTACATTTATGCTTCGATACAGATTGCATTTATACAGTATGTAATATGGATGAGAATATTTTATGTTTTATACAGAGAGTACAGTCTATATAATTAATAGCATCATGTATTTCTGTACATATTTTCTTGAGATTCAATTACTAGAATACTAATTTGACCTTCTTTCACCATTATTGTGAAAGTACATTAGCATGACATAAGTTGAGTGAATAACGTCGTGGTCGTATTTCGAATACAAAGTTATATCGATAGCATACTGCTGTATATTTACTAATTATAGATGTTGACATTCACTTGTATATTTCTTATGAGATTTGAATGATGTCCTCTTAAAAAACAGCCCTTGCTCTTAATTTAAATTCAGCTCTGATAGTTTTCAATTTCGCTCTGACATATATATCATATCACAATTCACGAAAGATTATTTATCGGTAACATAATAGGTTTTTTTTACTTCAAAGCTATGGGTGGCTACACAATTGCTCACATGAAAAGATTTTAAACCCTTAAGCACATTTGAAAATGAATCAATTATTTGTTGTATTCGTGCATGTAGCAGCACCAAGGACTTTTACAAAACTACAACGAACAAGACCTAAGATAAAGTAGCTGGACATTTGTGACTCGAGGGAATTATATCATGGTTATCTCCATAATTCTGATTTATATTTTGCCTTGAACGCATTTTTTCAAGCTTTTTGAAAACCTATTTTGGTATCATTTCTGACATGTTAAGTAAAAATACAGACTTTAGTTTAAATTAATTTTCCCAAAGATTTCAACTTTTCTCGTATTATTCTGCATTCGCAAATCAAAAATACATCTTACAGAAATTTGTATTTCAGACAAAAATCGACAAAGTTCACCTAGAACTCTAGAGAAGTTGTACTATGCAGATGAAACATCCTTAATAATCTTTCAAGTCAGGGAAAATTCGTACTGCAACAAGCCAATCAACAAAACTCTTGCTAATATATAATTTTTCCCTTCTAGATGTTAATATATAATCAATCAGAACAACACATGACTTAGTTTAAAAAATAAATTTATCCCACATGGATACCACAAGAAAAAAATGTTGCAAGGGGTAACTACCAATTATTTTGTAAATCACATAGCAATTGAAGTAACATAGGGGGAGAAGCTGGGTATTCATGTCACTGGGACTCTAATCATAGGAGCTCAACCATGACGTCAATATAATTTAATTCATTTTCCAAAAGTCTAGTTTTTTAACGTCGTTGTACAAAAAGTCGATCTGCCCATGTATACTTCTGATCAAACAGTTCAGCTCTCTGATCAATCAGAGGGTAACTCTTCCTTGATAATCGTTCATTTTCTCAACGCAACGTATTCATGAATTTGATGAATTCATAAAAATGTAATTCCTTCATAATGTTTCTAAAAAATTAGCAAAACGTTTGCTAATAATTCGAATCAACATTGGCCTACAGCATGTTAATCCTTGATAGCATTTTCAAACATAATGTAGCAAAAACTAGAACCGTCCCTGACATAACAATAAAGTTTCGCAATTAAAATTAAATTAAATTAAATTACATTTTTGATACGGAAGAATAGTTTTTGAAGGCTTCTTTTTACTAAGTTACAGGTTGAGTCCATACAATCCTTTGCCAGCGTTATAAAAATTATATACTTCCTTCTTGAAGGATAACTGAAGATTAATCAAGATTCACATCACTGAAGACTTGTCTGATGAAATATAAAGATTTGAAGATGAGCTCGCTCATCCATGAACCATTGCTTCCAGGGTTGGACTGGCCCGCTTGGACACCTGGAGATTTCCTGATGCGCCCTCATCTTGAGAGTGAACTGGAGCCCTCTGAAGATCGACTACCGATTTAACGAGTATCCTTGTCGACCTGGCCCCAGTTGAATATTGTTGAAGTTTTTAATTTAGAAATAAATATTTTTTGAGCATTAAAAATCCATTTTCTTGAAATGTAACTCAAAGACCTGCGCGCCCTAGGCTGACAGTATATATTTTTTAACGGAAGGGGTGGTCCTGATTAACGATCATATCGCCAAGGTGCCTTTGAAGTAAAACTATATTAAAATTCCAAGTACGCAATTTGAGTGATCTTGTAGTAAAAAAATAGTTTTTGAAGGCAATCCTATATTGTATATGAATTCCTATATTAGAAATATTACCATACAAAAGCAATTGCATAAATTGCAGATGCTCTAAATATTATTTTTATGACGCTGAGGTTTACTCTTTATGCAAGCACCATTACGAAATGTGCTAAAATTGTACTGTTTTAGGATTTACGTTGAGTTTCACTACAATTTTCCATTGTTTTTTTCACCATTAATCGTTCATAATTCATAATCACATCTACATTTATATGTTATTATTTAGAACAGGTAGAATTCCAGAGGCCTGCAAATTTCAAGTCAATCTGCATACTTGCAAATTCATGTAGAGTATAGAACTTCGGTATAGCGGAAACTAAACTTAAGTTAGGTGTCCTATAGCTTTCTCAGCTCTAAACAATCAAACGGTTCTCAAATCGCTTTATGGGCACATAGTTCGGTTAAAAGCCACAGCATTCCCATATAGGTCATTATTCACATATAGCTGGACAACATGAACTCATTTCTGACATTTCATTGAATTGAATTTTGTAAGTTATCGATAGTAAATCCTTGTCTACGGTCTGATTGAGCCAAGTACGCCTTTATTTCCTTCCACGAGTCGTAACCTATACACGTCCTCCATTTTCAAAGATTATTGAAAACAAAGCCTACAAAACTAGAACACAAAGTGATTATAGATGAGTATTTCACTAACTAAAAAGGGGGTGTTTTGCATAGGTAGATTAAACACAGTAGTTTGAAAGTTTCCAAAAATGGCGGAAAATTGGTATAAAGTCTAAAATGGATTAAGTGCTACTTGTTTGTCGTATAAGTACTACCGCTTTTATGTTTTTCTGAATTTCTTAGAGTCCACCTGTTAGATAGATCATATACATACATATCTAAATATCATATTCAGTCATGTATACGATAAACATGTATTTTATTCCTCCCTTAAATTACTGAATTTTTTTTGCTACGTCCTTAGTCCGTCCAATCAAGGTTTTCATAATGACTGATCACCTGTGGACAGTAAACTCAAGCTGTATCAAACGCACCCAAAAATGCCACCCAAAGCCTTTAACATCATATTTCACTTCAAAAGTTTCTGAAAAAAAGTTCCTGGTGAATCCATAATTAGGAAAAAGGACATGAAAGTTGATTTCTATTTAGAATCAGTTTTGTTCACAAAAGACTTTCAAGTATACAAGCTTATTGAAGTAGTATTTCATTTTGTTTTTAGAATATGCCAAGACCTGTAACTACTGTATTTATCTGAATTTGCCGTGCATTGTCACTGACACGTGCAGACGCCAGTGCCTGCGACGTGTGTAATCATGAACGTTATTGTAATTAATGACTACCGAATGTTTAACCCAGATATTAACAAGACATTCTGTTGGGAAAATTGAAAAAGCGTTTTTCCTAGGAAAGTTGTATGCTAATAGTTTATCATGATTTTTATCTGGTTCTAAACCAGTAATTTGACAACATAGCTCAATCCAGTTCTATTACCCATGTAAATGCACAAGAGGATTTTTACAGTAATCTATAAACTGAAAAAAGTATCCTGAAACAGGTTTCCCCAAGCCAAAAAATGTTTTTTGCGGAGTAGACAGTTTTAGCATTGGTTTATAAATTCGGCGAACACAAATCGACTTTCACAGTTTTGGTCACTGCATGAGTATTTTTTTTAAGACAACGATTAATCACTGTTTAGCAAAATACGCTTAATTTCTATGTCCGATAGTTTGCAAACTTTTAATTTTGACAAGATTTGTGCTAAGTTATTGCACTTATGAAGTCTTAGTCACAAGATTGTAAATCATATACAACTCCATTCAATGCATGCAAATTTAATCGCTTTCCAAAATGTCATATCAAATAGTATGTTAATTAGACAATTTCTATTTTCCAAGACAGTAAACCTAATTCTTCACGAATGCAATTTAAATTTTCAGGAAATATAAATCGTGCATCGTGTTTTCTAAAAAAAATACACCTCTTTCACAACAAATAACCTAATTTCTCACAAACTTTGTTTTATCATGACAAAAACAATATTCTCTTGAGAAATGAAATTGTATTTTTACAAATGTAATTTCACAATTGAGCATGTATTGTAGTACGAATTTCAATTTCAAAGAAGACCATAGAATTCTTCAATAACAAGACAGAAATTAGAATTGTTTTACGAATAACGACTTCACTGTTTTCACCACAATGCTGAAAATTTAGGTTATTAAACGAAATTGAGGAAATAAAACGAAGGTATTTGGGCAATCTCTCTCCCTCCTCCTTTATGGCACCCCTCAAGAAATTTTGGGACTTTTAACGTCGATTTCAAATTCTCGTTTTATAGCCTTACCATTCATTATTATTTCATTACAGTATTTGTTTTATATTACCATCACTGCCCTACATTAACATTTTGGCTCATTACCTCACCAGACCCAACCAGCCCCCATCGAGAGGACCGAGAGAAAATGCAATGACCTTCTCCCACGTTTTTAAATGTCCTTCAGCCACTGACCCATATGGATGGGGGTAACATTTTGGGAGGATGAGGGATTGTGGGGGGCATCCTTCTACCCATCATCATCCACTTTCACCTGGATTCAGAGGACCTTTTTTACACAGGTTCCACTGAGCACTAACGGTCAATGTTCGTCGGGGTCAAGGGGCATTCATAAAATCCGTCTATAAGATTGTTGACCCTACAAAAACCTGGACCTAGTACACCTCCATCTACACCCCTTGTATTCAAAGTGGAAAAAAGATGTATGAACAAAACGGCATAGAAGTTGACCCTCTGAAAGCGTTTAGGGGTCAATCCGTAAAAAAAAATCATAATCACGATTAAAAACCCTGGGTAAAAACCTGAATCTGACGTCAAAGAAATAACTCTTTCTGGCCACATTGTTCCTATTGGTTCCTCGCTTTTGCCAAAGAGGCGTGCTTTGTCCAGTTTTTCTGAAGTTTGCCCACTATATAAATTGAGTTGCTCACCAGGCGGGCGCTTTAGTATTCATACATCACGCATCCAGTGCTTTCGAAGGTACTCGTCCGTGGCCATCTTGACTTGGGGTCCAGTCGCCATCTTGAAATCGCTTCCAGCAATTTAAACCTGGGTTTTCCCCACATTCTTGTAAAGGGCAGTTTTTTTTTAACTAGCCACCTGCAAACAAGACGCGTTTGAACTTTGTGCATTTGAAATTCTAAAGGCAAGTTATATTAGGATACCGAGTTGCAGTTATAACGGAATTGTTCCAAAAGGACTATTTTCAATTTCTACTTGAAGTCGGTTATTGTCAGTACAAGTTATAATCAGGTAAGTTTCAGAAATATTATAATCATACATTTTTTTGTGGTAAATCCTAAGTTGTGAAAATTTCGTCAAGAAATTACTGAATTACATTTGAGTCAAATTTACGAACAAACCAGACGGTAACAGCCACCTTTAATGGCATCATTTGCAAACTTGTATGTGGGACATAATTTTAGAAGCTTTTAAAATTACCTTGTTATATTTTGTGTTGAAAAATCTTATTTTTTGTTACAATTCATTTAAAAGTAGTATGAATGTTCACTTCAGTGTTAGAACTACTTGAAAATATGAAAACAAAAATTTAGCATCGTTTTGCTCTGATGGGAAGCACTCATTCAGGAGGCAGTTTAATAACATGCGCGAAAAAGTTATGGATTTGTAGCTTAAAACAAGCATAAAATAAAATACAAATATATTATAAAAAATTGGAGGACGGTAACAAGCGCTTAGATGTCATTCATGTTAAAACAATAACAAATATAAATACTGGTTATTAACATAAACCCATAAAAATTGGCCCAATTTTTACTAGAAATGTATAGACTCCAGCACGGTTCAACAGACATGTCCTAAATTTGAGATGTATTTCCACCAATTGAAAATACCCTTTGCTGAATATTCAAAGCACGTTCTTTTCAACAATGGGATTTTCCTTGAAAATTAGTGTAGAAATCGAAAAACACAATTTATGAATCGGACTGAAATTATCTGTCATGGACTGTTGTTGTTTATTATGAATTTTTATCATGCATGCAACCAAAAAAAATGGTACGATGCAGTTTTAAACATAAAAAAAATAGAATAATTGTTTCGGTGCAGTATTTTGGCATTACTCGTGGGTGTATTAAGAATTCATCCTGCGTATCTTGGTCGAAAACAATTCCATTGAAAACAATAACTTATCATAAATATACTATGAATGCCTCTGACAGAGAATTGATTTTGTCTTTAACTTAAACAAAAAAAAGTTTAAATAACCTTAAGGCCCATAACACTGTTAAATATTGAAACGTGTTTGCAAAAATCCTGTTGGTTTTAAACTATAATGATATATTTAAGAAATTGAACTAAACACAAGTTGAGAACCTGTTACAATAGCTGTAACATCACTTTAGGATTATATAGAAATATAATACACAGTGTCATTTTTAGATACTCGAGGGCGCCACCAATTCCTCATTTTTTCAAAGTTAAAAAAATACATAAACATAACCAGTTGTGCAAGCCTGGTTCATGATCGTGAACAATATGAAGTTTTAACCGTTCGAAAATAATTGCAAGCTTTAAGAAGGTCTTACAAGAAGATAAAAAAAACTTTAAAAAAACTGCTGTACGTGTATGAGAAATGAGTAATTGACCCAGTTATGATGAGAGAGGGTAATGTAATGTTAGATTCTTGGAGAAGGGGGAGTGATTTGGCCTTGATATAAAATTCCAGTACATTACCAAAGCCACAAATGTTTACCTTGTCTTACCCAAACATATTTGTTCGTCATTTTTAGTTAATTCAGGTAAAAACAAAAAAGGAAAAGATATCTTGCTGATAACCTCATTAAGAAAGAACGAAGGAAAATCCATAGAGTTTAGATAGCAACAAGTGATTCAAATGCAAAATAATTTTACAATCCCATTTTTTTTTCTTAGAAAATACATTTTAAGGCGTGGTTATTATAAGCATAAAATTTGCAATCCGGAAAGACACAAACCTGTCCTCATCATCCTTTGACATTTTCTCAAGAGTATGGCCTATCGACGTTTTGAATGTTAAGATTTTGTTTCAAGATTTTTGGGGATCACACAAATTCATTACCAAAACAAGTATTCTTAATTTAACAGTTCAAGTGAAACCAGAATACTGTTCTTAATCATAAAGAACATAATGTACACTATGCCATAAAAACTAGTTAATAAGGTCGGTATGTGGCACAGTAGAACCAGTGCATGTGAATCACAATAAACTTAGCAAATTGTGCTCTATATTTTCTATTGTTGATTCGATTCATAACTAGATGGCGCTGCATGTTGTATCCGTCCTGGTTTACAATGTTTGAATTACTTATACCTATACTAGCTACAAGCAGTGCTATTTTAACATTTGATTTTTCTGGCAATTAACTTTACGTAAAATTAACAATTTCTAATAAACAAAGTATATAAGTTTTATCCAGATTTTACAAGTACGACATTCATTGATGTGCATCAAGTTATTTAAAACGCTACAAATTGAAGATGATTTGATAAATAAAGATCAATCGTAAATTAGTATAATTAATAAAGTTACTTATTGATTTGGTCAATATATTTCTTAAGCGGCAAAAACTTGGTAGACAACTTCACAAATATGGGCATTTATATTGATAAGGACTAGTTGGGCTACTGGTACAAACCAGTGAGAGTTGCACATGGCAAGTAATGGTGCCGCTTTATAGATCATCGTGCTGACTATTACATGCACACAAATAAAACCATTATATCTGTAAAAAGGTTGTACTCCTTTCTTTATTTTGACTATCATTAATTCCTTCCCCTATCGTGCATTAACCTAAACTTGCCTCAGGAATAGTTATAATCTTAGTAAACATGCACACAAGCAACTGATATACAATAACAAATGTTTATGTAATTTTGAAATGTTTTCCTGCTTATTAGTCTTTTTTTCTGAAATGGCTTAACATCATTGTCTTACTTTATCAAAGTTGCCATGACTTGACATGATGAAGATTGTCATCCACTTGAATTCCGGTAATTCCCTAAACAATGGCAGTTCAAATATAAATAATTGCTTAAATATTGATCAAACAAATTGCATCGTAAATTGTTTTTTTTTCATAAATTAGCAGGATGATTAAGATTAGTGTTACGGATTGAAGGTGACGAGCATAACCATTAACACTGGTTAAAAAGTAAACAGGCCTAGCTGACAATTTAAGGTCATATACTGGCCAAAAAATGCTTGCTCATGCTTCTTTAGATATTGCAACAGGAATCTGTTGACGTTTAGTTCATTACCATGCGGTGGCTCTACCATAAATTAATTTAAAAATGAAAAACAGTGTCGCTAAAATACTTTAGAAACTGATAAGTTCATCACACATCCCAGTGACCCCCATAATCTAACCCGGTTTCAGAATATACAGTACAATTAATTCATTAATTATCTACAAGCACAATTAATAACTTATATCAAATCTCAGAATAATAACCTTAAAGGTTAAGAACATCATACGATTTTCTAAAAACTCGAGTCGCAAAAAGAATATAAGCTTTACAAAGGTCAGTTCTAAATTTAGAATTCAGTTGAAAAATACATAAAATGTGCCTCTATGTCATACTATCCCTAACTTGCAGTTTCGAAATAGATACATGCACATATCTGGATAACTTATTTCCCCCATTTATATGATAATTCATTTATCAAGACCCTAATATTTGTGATAACTTAATTAATTCAAAGTGGAAGGAAGGTACAAAAGAAGCTTCACGTTTAATTATGAAAAGTATACATTAGGTCTTTTACAATAAATCTACAATGGTGGACACAATGTCACTTTTGGACAAGAATAATAGTAAACAGTGTCATCAATGTCGAAACTATGCATTTTTTTGTAACTTCCTTACAAATAAATAATTTCAGAATATCCATTTCAAGAAATTGTCCTCAATATACATGCAGATTCGAAATTCAAATAGTTTCGACATGATTCTGAATATAAGCGAGGTATCATTGCTGGCATTGGTTGACAACACGGTGGTTCTTTAGGTCAAAAGTTGAGGAAGACGTTTAGCAAAGTTAGCGTACCAATTTTTCAATCGATATTTTATACAAATAAATAATTATTTTATTGAGCAGCTTTTGATAAAGTACTTATAGAGAAGGGTATATCTGGGGCAACCGGATAACTTATTAACAACTTTGTTTATTTGTTATAACGAGATGGTTTGAGGGGGTCGCATGATTTAAAATAATTTACATGCGCTGACCTTTTCATGTGATGCTCTATAGAGACTTGGTGTCATAAAATGCAAAACAAATAATTATTTATTACATGTTATATTTAAAAATTAGTTTTTTTTAATAGTTATAATCTACATTTATTCAGATTGGAGTTTAATATTTTGGCAATGAGTGCAACATTTCAATGGATTTATATGTATAGCACAATAAAACAAGAAACATATATATGTTATGTTTCTCCTTTGGCGAAATGTGCTTATAAAAAGACAAATGTGTAAAGATAAGAACACCTGAGTATTAGGTTGCCATGCCAACAATTCGTTGGTTTGTCGTGTATAGCTTATAGTAGCTGAGGCGCTATATAATGTTCCAAATGATTTCGTGCCTAGTGATGCCCAAATAATTTCCTTTGATTTTACGCCTCGAAATGTAGGTTAACTAGTTGCACAGCTACTAGTGAATGGTCTGATAGGATAGAGAGTGGTTAAGAGGTGCAATTACCTTTCGCCCCACCTCACCACCCTTCCCGCTTGGCACAGTCATCCATCCACCATGGACATAACGGCCAAACTTAGCAGAGGTGGCTAACCTGCCTGCAGGACCTCACCAGTTACTGCACAAGTTTTTTATTTTATTTTAATTCCCTGCCCCATTCAAAAATAACGTATCCAAGTGGTACCTTCCATAACATGCATTTGGCTAAAAAAAAATTTTAAAAAAAGGTGGACAAGTTTTGCAGTATTTCAGTCGACACTTTCCCTTCGGAATGGCCACTGGCTAATGAATTCCCTGCAAGAGCCAGTTTTTATTAGCGTTTTAATAACTCAGACAAGATAGGAAAAAAAATACCGGAAATGTTTCCTAACTGTTATGCAACCTCTCGACAGGTAATGGTAAAAGGGATAAGAAGCGGTTATTTAATATTCCAAAAACAGCTTGATAGTTTTACAATTATGTACAAAGTACATCATAGGAGAGAGTTCCCGGAGGGAGGGGGAAAGTATTATGAATAGTAATTATCTATCAGAATTAAAAAGACACCAATCATGTATGATAGATCCTGACATTTTCCACATTGTTTTTATCCGTCATAATGAGAACCCTGTTAGGTATATTCTACATGTTTGGTCAAAGGTGGGTGACGGTAGAAGCACCAAGAATGGTCTACCTGCCCTGGTATTTTAAAATGGGGGTGAATGACCCTAAAATGCCTTTTAAGGTCAGACCTGCCTTCCCATTTGGTGAAGCCGTCACAGGCGGTGAATGGACCGCAGTGAGACCAACCCCCCATGGAATACCACAACACACAATTCACTTCCTCGACCAACACAGGTTCTGGTATGTGATTTTTTGGAAGATTTTTTTTACTTTCCCAACTTGCTGATACCAGTCAAATGTCTGATGGTAACCTCCTCCCTGAAGGGACATTGGCTAGCAAGATCTGAGCATCAGAATTCCGTAACCGTTTCAGTTTGCCTAATGAACTATATTCTCGAGGTCAATTGGGAACGATTTCACTTTGCAGGCTATAGAAGTGTGGCCAACTTAACAAAATCTTTGTCAGGTCAAGGTGGGGGTGAGTTATTACGAGCACGGAGGTGTAAGCATTTGATTAATTGTGTATCTGTTATTTTTAACAAAAGGACTCCGAATTTCAGTACAAAGAAAAAAATCAAAGCATTTGATAAAGAGGGCGCCAGTTGCATGCAATGGCGACCTTCATCTTTTAACAAGCTGCAAGGAAGCGCTATACCTCCCTTTAGAAACACACCAACATTTATGCCACAATTTTTAATATATTCCAAACCGGGTTTAAATCACTTGGTTTATGACAAACAGATGTGTATATTAGCTTGTAAAATAGGTTTGATTTAAATAATGACATCATTTGGCATCACATATTTTCTTATTCAGTAAAAAAATCTGGCGTCATGCAGGGCTAGCGATATTATCATACTTTTCCTCAAATCTTGGAAACAATTGAGGTTTTTCTTAGGGTTATAAAGTAACTTTCACATGCGAAGGCTAAAAATATGGGTGTGTCTTGAAATCACGAGACGAATCAGAGAAAAGCTAATTATAGTTATTTAGAGAAGTAACTAGTTCTGGTCGATGCTAAATAGATCACTGGTATAATACAGTCTAATAACCCCCAGAATCAATGGAATTTTTAAAAAATTAGTTTTACATGGTGATTCCAGAAGCCTGTCAAAACTAAAACCGTAACTTTGCGTTGAGCAAGCTTGAAAAACTTTCATTTCATCTACATCAAAAACTCTAAATTAATAAATAAAACTGGAATCCGATTAAGGCTGCATAGGAAATTACATTTTGATTAATGCCTGTTTATTTAACAATAGCCTAACTTGTAAAGCTTGTGTATGAGCAAATTTTGAGTTAGTCTTGATTTTGTTCAAATTTCGGACTCATGTTCCAATTAAAATACACTCTAGAAATTGGGTCGGTAGGCATTACACGACCGTTAAGGTAATCCAATTAATTAGACACTGAAATAAGATGCACGCAATAATTTAGTTACACATTCCAAGTAAGTTTTCATTATTTTTAGACATTTCTTGGCACATGTGGAACAAAAATGTTCGTGTCTTACCCATTCACAATATAATCAAACAATAGTAAGCAGTCTTCCGCATATTTAAGGTTTAGTCTTTTGTAAGCTTAAGGCTAGCTATTTGCAAATCTCAAAATGAGAAATTACACTAATCTGCAGTGAAAGTTTCCTGCTAAAAAAAATTGCTGGTCTTTAAAAAATTACAGACAGGAAATTAAATACGATCCTGAATGAACAAGAAAATTAAAAAATATAAAAACTCAAATGGCTCGACTATATACCCAAGTTCGTTAAAGCAAAAGTAGCAATAATAAATGGATTATACATAAGGCATTAACTATAATCAGAAATTTCTTAACGAGTGATTAATAGTTTTCATATAGTTTTCATACCGTAATTAAAAACATTCCCTACTTTAATAACACGTGTTTTTAGCATTGCCTTTCCGTTGCTCACAAGCATTAAACTTTTCATCTTAGCTCAGTTAGTGGTTATTTATGATTGTCCCATTTTAAAATCTTGCGTTATACATCCCAGTATCTGCCACAAATGATATTTTCACAAGAATTATTAAGGTAAGGTTATTTCGATTTCACATGTTAATAACAATGAATATGAGAAAGGGAACACGGCCATCAAGCAATTGCTAGGATATATGCAAATTATTGCCCCAGAAATCTGAAAATGTGTCCTTTTTTACCTTGTTATCGTAATATCCAAGCCCAGTTCTATTATGTTTTCTCATTAACGCAATAAACGCGTCGCAAATAATGCAAATATTATATCGTAGATTTTTTAGTTAAGTATACATGCTGTTTCTTGCAAATTGATAAGTTGCGAATAATTCACGCATAAATAAAGTGGGGATATGTACAAGTGTACGTTCTCATAACACGATTAAAACATAAAATGACCCACTTGATACCCTTCATTTATTAGCAATCTGTGTGTTACATTTTGTTGATCTGTATATGTCCACTGCTTTAAAAGTTTTTTGACTAAACATAACAATTTAACTTCACTGTACAATGGAAGCTTTGTTGGAATATAGAATTTAGCTGGAATTTTAACTAGTTTAATAACTTTCAGCTATCACTTAAATGTGTTTCACAAATGTCATTAATTTAAAAAAGGTGTTAACTTCCTTTATGGAAACAGTGGGAATTTGAAATAAAAGAAAGCGTAATTAATTTCCCCTCTAAGATTTGACAAGTCTTATTTGTCCCACCTAAATATATGTGTTCACACTATTAAAACACAGTTAGTAGATATCCTAGTGTGAACTGCAGCATGTTTTATGTTAACTGAGTTTTATGTTATCATGGAATAACGTGAGTGAAATTACCCCCCGTCAAACTGACCAGTAAAAAAAATAGAAATCAGTGAATAGGCTATGAATTTTCTGTTCTCAAAACCCTTTATATTCTTAATATATCAGGGGTTATCGAACTTGCCAAAAAATTAAAAGCATTGATCTATCAAAGTCCGTAGATCTAAATGCTTTATAGTAGCTTATAGTATTACTGACCTGCCAAAATTAAATGGATCACATTAAAAAGTTTTTTTTTTTAATTTATAAAACTGAAAACCAATAGTGCAATTATCCCTGACAGCTCCATCCATCCAAAATTTGCCAATGTTTTTTGTTGAGTTTAATGCTTATATTATCCTCAATTAAATTAAGATTAACTATAACCAAATCATTTCATATTGAAATACATGGACAAAATACTATGCAAATTTGTTACAAAGTCTTTATGAAAACGCTGAAGGATATTATACGAAGTATTTGCAATTTTCTGTAAATATAATTCAATTAATAAAAAATTCGATAAACAATGTATTTACGAAACGCACCTTTCGCGAACTAGCAAACAAAATGATATAAGCTGCGTGAAAATTGCATTCAGTTTTAAACATTTTTCGTTTATTTAATGTAAAGTTCATCGGCATAACTGACATTAAAATATTAAACAATGCAAACTCTTAGTTCTTCATTAAAGTAAGTTTTACTTCTCACTTGAGGGGAGAATTTTGCTAAGATTTTTCCCTTATTATTTGTTTAAATCTTGTGGAAAAAAGCTTCCGGGTTAAAATATCATTACGCTTTTGTATCAAAGAAGCGAAGAAGGAAGACGATTCAGAGTGGAATGTTTCCAACCATAAAAATGAGATGAAAAACTTCATGAAGGTAGTCAAGGATAAAATGAAATAATTAATTAAAACGCTTTTTTTTTTAAATTTCCTGGACACAGCCATGAAAATGAGTCTCTGTCTGGACCTTATATCATCTAGACAATCAGAACTAGTTTCATAAAAAATTACTTAACAGTCATCCATTAAAATCAATTTTAAAGTTTAAGGGCATATTTACAAGTTCTTGTAAAACAAAGTTTAGGTTATGGCTTAAACAATATACATTTAGGTCAAATGATATTGGCTATTAAGTTAGTTGAGTGTATACACAGGTGAGGTGAGATATGAAATTAAAATGCGTAGAAAAATCAAATAAAAACACTGCGAGTAAATATAGCAGTTTAAGATAAATATTCCGAATATCCAAATAAATAACATTCAGTTTAACGATGTAGCTTATTTTAAGTGTTAACTCTGAAGACTTCGCAATTAAGAATTTTTTATAGACACAGACAGATGATAAATTGCTGAGATGTTTAATGCTATTTTTCCTGTAATCTTGTATCCTTCAAAAGGTTACGGTAATTCGAGTTTATTATGAAAAATGTAGAACCAGTTTCAAATTGTTTATCAGTTGAATTTTCCTCATTAGCATATACAGACCAGACCAAAAGACCCCCTGTAATTTTCGCCCAATCCAATTTTCTAGCTCCATAATTTACAAAGTATTAATTTGCTAAAAAAAAATCTGCTAAACTTTGAAAATTTCTGAATAACTAAACTGCGTGCCAGTTTTTTAATTGAAAATTAAAAAATAACAAGTATTGTTTGGATCCTCAACCATAACATTGGCACTACAAAAAAAACGCTAAAAAAAATATTTTGTATAACTAATTGTCTTTTGGTTACATTTTGTGTGGCAGGTTATGCATGTCCCTAAAATGTTTAAAACTATTTAATCATAAACTCAGTTGAGCTGCTTCAAAGAGCACGCGACCAAACTTAAGCACAAAAACTTTTTTTTATAAAATAAAGCCCTCAAACGTATAATACTGGAGTTTATAGTCGTGCTTGATATTTGAGACTAGTAATATCCATAATGGTATAAGCATAGTAGGAAACTTCAAAATTGCGCTGTAAACGTCTATTGATATTAATTTACCTAAATTTAGCACACGTTTTCGAATTTGAATATTCTACTTTAATAGCGGCACAGTCTGAGGGTTCATCGGGTGAGGTGTATTCGTATATCAATGTTAGAAGAAGTAACATCTCCTTGTTGTGAACATTTTATTAAAGTTAATATTACAAAAAACAAACTTTAGGCCATGGATTCAAGAATATAAACAAATTGTTACAAACATGTGGTAGGCAATTAATCAGGTGATTTGGACTTTCACTTAATACATTTGTAGAAAAATTGTGAAAATCATGATAGAACAGATAATGATAAATTGTTTTCTCAACGTTACAATATTAACTAAATATCCCCAGGTGACAAATAAATGACCTATATTTTTGTTTGGAATATCTCACGAGAAAACTCGTGATGTAAACCAGATTAAAGATTAAAAAAGATCTAAAATTTCTGAAAAAGAAATTGAATAAAAACATTGTTAATTCTACTAATAACAAACATGCTTTACATGCCTAGTCAGATGCAAGTAAAGATGTTTCTGACACATGCTCAATTGTGAAGACAATATAGTAATTGTCAGCGTTAAGTTTTAAATCTCAGAGGATATAATGAAGTATATGCTCATGTACAATATATTGTTTATGTACTGTACAAGTATTTCTCGTTTTACAACCTATGACAACGTCTAAAAAATCTTTTATCTACAAATGGATAGAAATCCAGTTTTACCTAAATGTAAGAATCTGCATTGAATCGTGTTACTTTCTAAGGGTGTTATAGATTATTAGAGAAGAAAGCCAAGCCTTCATAATTATTTTCTATGATATAAAAAAACTACCTAGTTAATTTCATTTTAGGACATTGTACTTTTCATTTCGACCAGTTTTGACAAAACGTATAGTAATCAACTCGCTTATTTCAATGATAACTAAAATTCATTGCAATTTTGTTGATTTACCCAACAAAACGTTTCGTCATTAAATCAATTCAAGTAGCATTTCTTTCAAAGTATTTACATTTACAATGAAATCCTTTCTTTCCAGCACTTATATTCTTAGTAAATGATTCTACAACTAATTTTCCTTTCATATATTTGTTTTACTGTTTCGTTCAAACGTCTACTTACATTTGTCATGATATTTAAGTTTCTTAATTTAATCTAAAAAAGTAATTAATTTTAATAAATAAAAACGTGCAAGGCTAACCCTTAATGTATAATTACTGAATTATCTAAACAAACACATAATTAACCACCGAATATTGACCTGATCTTCGTTTGAATGTGGTACTGTAAGAAATTCTAAACCACGAATAACGTGACTACTGAAGACTACAGACTTTAAACTGGACAAAATAATCAAGCATCATAAAATTTGGTCTCGTCTTTGCATTTATTTATACTAATTCATGTGATTTTAGTACACTGTACTTTCGCGAACAAGTTCAATGACATTGCTAATGCACATTCGGCCACTCCACCATTGGCCCCTTTTAGAATCATCACTAATTTAATCACGTTTACTGTATTTTCTTTGTAAATGTAACGTCCTTTAAGGTTATTTACGTTCAAAGGTGATAAAACAAAATGTAAACTTAAATGCACAGTATGTACGAATATACTGACAATGTAGAACAATTTGCAAAGCATTTAACATTCGATCATATTTCTCAAATCTCATTTCTGGGTTAAAATTAGTATCTCATATCTATGTACGTATCTCCTAATGTTATCTCACCTAGTTTATTTTTTTATCATTAGTAGACTTCAAAAAAGAGCAAATGCTCAGAAACAGAAGTTTCTTCTAACTGGAGTAAATTTTTCGGTTGATAAAATTCAAGTGTGGGACTAATCCAATTTTATACTTGGTAATGATCATATAATGATGGAATGTAAAATCATTTCCTTCTAAATGCAGTTTACAAATAAGATGAATAAAAGAAATCCGATAAAATCAGAAACACAATATCTGGTTTTCTTGTCTAATCTCCAGTGTAAAACATTGAGTTTTCTTGGTGTAAATCCTTCTTAATGCTTCGTAATTACCTATAATGATGTAATGCAGGGTTCCAATTACGATTGCTTGTCGTTCTTGGTTTTAAAAGTTGAGCTATAAAGCTGAACATCAAACATATTAAGAGACCCAAGGCAAAGTAAATTGAGAGTGAGACAAATGTCTCATCAAGGGAGCTAGACTCTTAATACCAATAACATAGGTTTTCTACCCTCATAAAATGACACATGAAATGTTACATATATATGATTAAGGCCTGACCATTACGATGAAACCACCAACGCATGTTCAGCCTAATTTTTAAATGTTTTTTTAAGTAACGTTCGTGTTTTGCTAAGCACAAAAAACAGATTGCTTCAACATATATACCATGAAGCACTTAATTAACACACTACATTTAAAAAAAAAAACAAAAAAAAAAAACATGGGTGGGACGTTTAGATACGGCTCCTTAACTTGTAAAATGTAAAACTATCTTAAAAACGAACGTTTTCTTTATAAATTACTATGTGGGTGTATCATATTTAAGACGTGGTCACAGCATACTGGTCGCGATGTTAGCTATAGCTGTTTTTAGGGCATTTTCAGGATGTTCTATAATCTTCCCTAATTCCTCTTTATATCACAGATCTTGTATAAAACTAGGTTACTAGCTCAACACGACTGATTGAGTGCACCTGTACATGTACTGTATTTGTTGTCATTAGTTCCTTGACTCAAAGATATGCCTGTGAAGGGGACATTTTTATGTTAATGAGAAATAAAAAAAATACCTACTTTTTCCAGTCAAATTGCTACGGTTGGCAAGATTTTTAATCCTCACGTTTTTAATTAAATATAACAGAATGGTGCTGAAACGGTCAGTTCCTCATTCAATTAATGGATATGCTTAGATGTTTTCTTAATGCTTAGTCATGCACCGATGCTCATACACGCATTTTCAATTTAACAATACGATTCACTTTCATTAAAATAAACTTGATATTTTTTTTTATTCAAGTCTAGAACTACTGTTCTGAACTTCCTTCTCGATATTAAGCTGCATGATAAACAGAAAGGGAAACCAGAACGCTATTCATCACATCGATATTACCTTATAACTAATCATGGATTACTTAATAGTTGATGATACTAGCTCATGTACGTGTTCTTATGTAGAAAATCCATAACTAGAAAAATAACTTCATTGTAAACAGATGCCAACACAAACACAATATAATTCTCTTATTTGCACGTTGTGTAGTTGTAGCAAACCGATATATATAAATTAAACACCATATTAAGTTGCATGCATATAACAAATTCAACAATTGATCCAATGTAACAATGTAAATCTTGTGATGCGATTTAGACCTGTAGTTCAGATTTCAGATATATAGAGTGGTTTGCACAAAACTGATGATGTGTCTAATTGTCAATATTGAGTCAAGAACTAGCAAAAACCAGTTTTAATCGTCGATTATGCCATACAAGCACAAAATTGGCGCAGCTCGAATGTTTTTACCAAATAAATTCATTCGATGACCTTATAAAGGAAGTAAATTATAGATAGGTAAATCTCACTAGTGACACCCATCATATCATACAGTAGATTGTTATATAAAAAAACAATGAGGATCGTGACCAAGTAAAAATCATTTAGTTGATGTCCACTAAAGTTATTTTGAGAATAGATCAATAAAGTGGCACAAAAGAGCAACAACAAAAATCTAATGATGTGTGTTCTTTACATCAGTAGTAAAGAACATTGACATGTCAATTGGAAACTTCCAAGTTAGCCATGAGGACGAATCTTCAGGGTTTCATTTACCTTGAACTCTGACATTAAATGACACCTCAATTAAATAATTCGCGGTTTAGGCTATACAAGCCAACTATATATTTAATCGTTGCCATAGTGTTACGCAAACTATTTTGGTTACTTCAGCCTATTATTTCCATAAGCTGGCCAGCTTCCAATATACGCATGTTCAGCTGCATTTAGAAGGTATTAAGACATCGTCAAAAATTTTAAAGCTTCGTTAAAATCATAAAAAAAACCATATCTACCACTTGTTCGTCAAAGATACAAATTGGAATTTAGTATGCCATTCAGGTTCAGCACCCCCTGGTGGCGCGACAGCCTTTAGCGAGGCTATATTCCAACTTGGTCGTGTCATTTTACACCATAGATTATTTTTTCACACAGTTATATGCATTTTATTCAAGTGCAGATCTTCAAGTGTTGCAATGCTATTAGAATTGTGGAAAAAAAAATGGCCGCTTCTGTATAGTCATATGGCGCGGCCATATTGGAAATTAAATGCCAAAATCATACTTTTTAAAACCATTTTTACTGTTTATGTATAGTACCATTTCAAGAATGCCATAATGACCATTTAACAATGCAATGTAATTATAATGCAAAATTTAGACCATATATTTTAAAATACTCAAATTGTCTTTTTTGCCTCATAGGCTGTAGTAACTACACATGGCATATCTCTGGTCTTTTAGCCTTGCTAAAAGGAAGCCTAGCTAGCTGTTAGGGAACCAACAGTTAGGCGGGAGATTGCTTCTAAAATACATAATATTTGGGGTGTGCAATAAAATCTAGAAAAAAATTCTGCAGAAATATGTCTACAGCTAGAGAATATTATAGAGAATATGAAGGGCCCTAAACTTGAGCAGATGCAGAGGTAGGGATGTATAGGGCAGGGGGCAAACAGCTGGGGGAAGGAGAAGGTTCCAAAGGTAAAATAATCGCAATTTTTACCTTTCCCCACATGTCACGGGTTTATAGGTCCGTTGTGTCATGGTGTCCCTTATCGGATCCCACTCAATCGCGTTTAAATATCGCATGCAAATAAAGTACGATAAAAAGCACTAATGTCAGGTGCTGCCCTCTGGCGTTGCTCCGTTTCCTCGTGAGCCGCGCCCCCTCGACCTAATATTGCGTACGCAGAAGCAACATATTACCTTCGACCAGAACAGTTTTCCACCACTGCCAGTTGGAAATTACCCCTGGTGGGTGTTTGTATGCTAGTCTTTATACAATTTTTTTTCCATATCCGGAAAACAGCCTTGTTGGAGTAGCAAAAGTGGGCAGTCACACGGCATTGGTACTGTAGGAGGGACTGTGGCAGGGGCAGAGTGTTGGACGGTCGCTGTTATCGTTGCATAGCACGGCATTTTATCAAAAGTTTGTTCGTAAATTCGACTAGTTTCTTGGAAAAAAAAACTTAGCCATATAAAGCAGGACGACGGAAATCAAAAACAACCGATAAGAAACTTCCACAGAAATCTAATTTCCGTGTTATATTTGTGTGTGGTATTCATGCACATTTAGGTGGACCCACGTGCGAAGAGGACAGACTTGCAAATTTCGCTAAGAAAACTGCAAAGTGCCAAAAGTTTGGAAAAAAAATAATACACAGCCCACACCCCAAGAACGGTGAAATATGGCGGGTTTCGTGACCACATTCCGGGATGCCTACAATCAGACGATGGAAATGAGAGGTAAGCCAATTTTTTTTTTTTTACTAAAAAGTATAATATTTAAGATGAAATTGTAAATGAAGATGAATAGAATTTGAGTTCATTGAAGACCACGTGCGTTGTACAATTTCAAAACTTTGGATAGAATGAATGAAACGCGGTCATCGTTAAATGTGCCTGAAGATGAAAATGATTCTTTTAAACCTGTTTTACGTAACAACCGAATTAACCTGTCTGTAATGTTTTACATGCAAGTTATGACTGCATTATGGTTTTTCTCAAAAAGAGAACAACGAAAACATTCTTATGAAGTTTGTTGACATAATCGCTAGAACAACTTTTAACCAAATACAACTTTGTGTTCCTCCGGGCTATTTATTGAGTTGGATTAGTTTTAACTAAAGAAATTAAATGTTGTGATAATGTAAAAATATCAGTATTTATTTAGAAAACTTAATGTTGTGTAGCCAATAAACCCAATGACTGTCTAACAAATCGATTTGACCCATTAACCTAACGGCGCATCCTGAAATCGCAGTAATTTATACACAAATTATACAATGCTAAATCCAAAATTATTTTTGTTAAATTTGGATGCTATATTACATCTCAGCAATCTTATTTCACAAAATGTTTTAAAACTAGTAATTTATGTAGAAAATTGCTATACAATGATTCAAATTAATGTGAATCGATGTATAGAAGTTGTGACTAGACGTTAAGTTTATATTAACTTATTTTGAAGAAAAATATAACAGACACTAAGTATGCCTATGCAGGAATTATATTTCGAAAGCTTGACCCTTGACAAAAAATCTCATGCTTTGCTCAGAATATATGTTGTCTGTGAGTCTATCAACGACAACGAAATTCTAACATTGCAAATTTACTATAATCTGCTTTTTTATTTTTCAAATTGTTAAATCATTAATGGACCCCAGTTTCGCACAATTCACAAAATTCCATGGTGGGGGAGAAAGAATCCATAATGGCGTCTTTTTCAAGCTTTGTTGTGATTTCGATTAACAGTACCTGTGGTTGCCAGACTTTGTGAAACCAAGGCAACTGATACAGGTTCGAAACTGGGGGAACGAGAAAATAAAAACAAAATAATTCACGTTCTAAAGTGAATATTTAAAAGTAGGAAGCAATCAGCATTACTAAATCGATCCGAATTTAAATATAGGCCAATTGAGAAATATCTATAACCCAGTGCCTGAAGTAGAAGAAACCGTTCAAAGACGGTACCGGGTACTTGCTCCTGTACTGGTTTTCGAGAAAAAAAAAATGAACTAAAAACTGTACTAAGGGCGCATTAGTATTCCACGCAACACGCGAAGATTCACATATTTCCAGAAAGGAATTACCTGTCGAGTGACTTGCATTTAGTTCATGGTATTTTTGGTTCATTGTTGATTCAAACCATGTCATGTCCACTACGACTTCATTTTTTAATGTTCCAGTCCCGCAATTTTTGTGCCTGGGGCTAATAGGTTTGGTTGGAGAGGGTTATGTCACTGAACTTGTGTGTTAAATACAATTTCGTGGTGGGTTTTTTTTTAATATAAAACAATCCTAATAAATACAGGTACAAAGTAAAATTAAGAAGGCAACGAACGGCCATCTGCCCTTCGGTTATCAAAATGTTGATTTCGCATAAAAAGTAGTTTTCAAAACTAGAACACGGATCATCAGAATATTGTATCCACGTGGTAAAACTCCACCTCTAAAACCTGCATTATTTCTAATGCCATTGCTTTTTCGTATAGGCCCACGTATGCAATTCAACGATTGTGTCGCCTTTTCCTCTTATTTAACGTGACAGTCATTTCCTTGTATAACTTATAAAATTGGCATATTTCCAACATGGGTTGTCGTTTTGGTATCCGTTGCAAATGTTATGGTCTACCCATTTCAAAAACCGGTACCAAATTCAATGTTACGTTTAATTACCTTTTACGTATCTCCTTCACAGCTCCAAGCTTCTTGTGCAAATCATCATCCTCTTATCGTGCCATTCATAAGCCTCTTGTAACCATAACGTTTGGGACCTGTAATTAACAATATAATCCGGATTTTTAAAAAACATTTAGTTTTATACGAATGACCAGAAAAGTGGCAAAGCTGTTATTTTACAAAACAATATTGTTAGTGTACCAGTTTTAAGAAACCTGAATTTGTAACACTTTGGGCTGGTAACGCCAGCCGTTGATGCTGTGAAAAATATAAATCTGCGCAATCGCACAAACACGTGACCGATATTTGCGCTTGCGCTGATTTACAACAGCATCTCCAGCCTCCCGAAATTCAAGATCAGCACCGCCAATATGGTCGCAAAGTTTTAACCCAGGACAAATGTTTGCCTCATGATTTATGATTTACCTCACGATTTTAACTAAATGGATGCGGCCATATTGGAAATGTCATTGTCATACTATATTTGTAGGCTCTTAAACAGTTTAGGTGACGGTGATGAGAAAGTGCGTAGATAGTTGTTCTATTTGTGCTCGCCCAATAAAGAATACCCTGGTCATAAAATACGTTCTTTACTAGGGTGCTCTCGTTATAGTTCTGGAAATAATATTGCCACGCAACCACGTGGCTCAGCAATTAAAGATGACCTTTCTTCACAGGGGAGTCAAAAACCTCTGTTAAATGGCGAGGAAAATCAAAGGGAGAAAAAAAAAAAAAAAAGGCCACCGCCTCTCCAATGAGAGATGCGAAAAGAAACAAAAGTTGATTCCAAACAACCTGTCGTAATTTTTACTCTAAGTGAAATAACTGCTTTTTTTGCCACGCATACGTAATCCACCGTGAAGAGCAATGCGGAAGTTGTTTTTACGTCTCTCTCCGTTGAACGGTGACGTCATCTCATTAGTTCCGACATTAATTATGGTTCAGTCGTAACCGAAATTTATCCATTTTTTTGTCTATTGAACCCCCGAATCAATCAGGTCTCGCCGTTAGAATCGCCAGATCGTTTTTTTATATATTTTTTATCTCCTAATATTTGTTTAAATTTACAAATTAAGAGAATCCAAGGTGTGTTCGCTAGCTTGAACAACGTCCCTAGTATGTGGGTTATAGATTACTTGGAAACCGATAGCAATATTGATAGTAAATGTTCAATGATGTCATGTCTAAATTTTTGGTCGCATCCAATAGCAATTATCGATACCAACTTTGCCTAAGAAATACTAAAAGAAGCAGAAATGTAGTAGTCACGATTTTAAAAATAAATTAGCACAAGGGGAGTACAAAATTGTTTGGTTAGTTCCACTCTGCTGACAACTCACTTTGTTAAATCTCATTTTCTGACATAACCTAACTTTAGGCTGTCGGCGAAGTGGGATTATACTGGGTCCAACACCATGTTATTAAAGAAATACCAAGCTAAGCTGTAACAAGAATACACATTATTTTGTCTACCCCCTGCATGGCTGCATCTAATTCAAATTAACATTGCCGTGTTAAACGTTTGCCTGTAAACGATAAAAAATGAGTAGAGATCACTTGACGATAAAACATAACTAGCAACATCATTATTGTTAATTATTTGCACATATTTTGCAAAATGAGTCTATGCATTTCTCATTTAATACAACCTTGTGCAGCTGCAATATAGCGTGTGATGCTAAAACTAATCCTGCACAAGGTTGGGGTGAATGGACTGTCAGCGTTCCAGACTACGAAATCTGAACAGTCTCGGTAAACTTGTACTGTACTTCAACAGAAAAAAAAAAAATGACGCATACATGTGTACGTGTGCACATATACATATATCTCCCAAAATCAGCAAAATTTGCATCAAAGCTATTCATCAGTGTAGCGTGGAAAGAATTCCAGGTGGTTTTAATGAGTTGTTTACCAAATCCTCACTATATTTGCAAATGTTTCAAATCTAAAGAGTGAACTGTTAAGCTTAGTTTCAACATATTGTAGATTCGATGATGATTCCAGGTGAATCATCAGGTGAACAAATTTTGTTTGATGGAGAACTAGACTTTCAGTTTAGGTGGTTGTGGGCCATGTCTGGCACAATTGTTTACACAATGTTCAGGTTGGATTCATCAATTCAGACCACACAGTAATTGTTTTTTATTGAATACTTGTTCTGTATGCCCGGAATCAATCAAGAATTGACCGTGAATGAGCAGTTTATTTCAGCTATGGAAACTTGAGGCGGGACAAGGACGTCTTAAGTTTTAGTAGGTGAAGAAATTTGTGAAAACTGACAACCGTGAACAAGTTGGATAGTCATTGTGAGATGCAAGATATCTAATCATATACTGGAAAACTGACAAGTGAAATGTCTGCATTAAAATTCATTGCTGTCATGCTTGCGTGTTGCTCTGAGATCAGTCGCAAACAAATGGGATTGTCCATAGATCACTGCAACTTCTTGAAAAATTTCCGCTGGTTTTAATGTTGATATCATCATTTTTAAAGTTTAAAAAAACCAAAAAACAACAGTTCAATCTAAAAAATCATGTTTGACCCAGTGCCCTATCAGCAACATTGTACAAGCATCCATCCTTATAGAAATGCAATAAACGCAAATAAAAAAAATTTGGATTTTTGCTTGGGAGATGAGACATTCTAAAGAGTAATGGTAACAAAAAATAAATGAGACAATGATGATGATGATGATGATGTTGTTCACGATACAAAAACCTATTTAAAGAATTGAATTCCACCTTTTTTCATATGCAGTATGTGTCAGTATTAAATGGCTTAACATTAATATCTGGCTGACCTGAAATACCCTTATTTAAATTCCAAACAGATTGAATGTCAAGTTACAAATTAGGAAGCGGTTCAGCTGAAGAAATACTTTTTGAACCGTTAACAAATTAAGCTATACTTACAAATAAGATGACGATTTTGAATCACCAAAATTAGTGGCTTGCAACAGTTGTTAGCCATTTCTAAACGCAAACGTACACAGACTCCGAAATGTTGCTAAGACTGTTTGATATGGTAATCAGTTCACACATTGAACTTGAAATATAATGTTGCAGCTACGTTAGTTAAACTGGTTAAACATTCATGCTTCACGGTGTCAAATGGTTGACAACTTGTAGCATTATTCCATGACCTATATATTTTAATACTAATTATTTTCCGCCTCCTCCTCCACTTATAAAGCACTTCTTCAACTGTTTGCGAAATCAAACTGATCAAAAATCAAATTCTTGCAATTCGAAATATATGTTCAGATTAAAATAAATTGCTTAAGTTACCAAGGAATAATAAAAAACTTCTCGATTAGTATATTCTCCCATGCTTTATGGTTTCTTCAAGGTCCGTTGATGAAAGGTGTGTTGGTTGTAAAAAATAATTTTGCGTATAAAGTTTGTAGCACGTTTAGGAGTTTGGCGGTAAAGTTATGTGGAAAGGTCATCATCCTTGCACCAGAGCTATTGTATATTGCAACAAAAAGTATTTTAAATTTCTAAAATAAATGGTTTTGAATAATTTAGCGCGTCAAGTCTATATGCAAGTATGAGATGTTTATCCATTGTGGGTTAATGGGATTACAGTGTCCGAATTGAAGGCCAAGCCCTCCTGTCCTTCATAACTTCATGCACCGCCTTTTACGAAATTTCTAAGATCTTATTAAGTATTTAAAATTCTTGTGAGTAATTTACTCGACTATACAGTATAGGTGCGCTACAGTTTGGTTGGAGAAGATGTACATTCTTGATGGACCAAATGATGTGCAGTACAATTAAAGAGAAGTCGTTGAATAAATATAGAAAGACGAAATGAAAAATGCCCATTTACCAATACGCATCTCTGTAAATTCCCAGAATTATTAATGGCTTTTATCACATTTTCAACAAGAGTGCAAACTTTTGCAGAATTTGTAAAAAATTCAGCATTCATATATCTTATCATCATATCTTGCATTACTTAAAATATTAGACCATCAACTTATTAAATTAACCCCCTAGACAAGATTTTGCAAATGGATAGATAGAATCTGTAAATTTCATCAAGATAGCAAGGTTCTTAATCTATCATAAATGAATAAAAAGGTATAGTTACAGCGCTACTGGTAATGAAAGAAAATGAAATGCTGATATCAATGGCAAAATGCATGTAGTTTTTTTTTAATGGTCATGTACCATAGCAAGGAAGAATATAGGTGTTTTGAATTCCTTGGTGGGTGGAATATGCTTCACCTTTGTGGTTGTCCATGATTTTAGTTAACAAGAAACGAAAATGAGGTCGGGGTCATCCATGAGAAATAACGCACTCCGAAGAAGAAACATTTTTTAGCATAAAAAATTCTGGAACAAGGATACAAATGTAGTAATAATAATAATAATTTTGTGCGCTATAAAATTGTTAAAACAATGATATAGTGTGCGATTATTAAACAATCAAGCACGAATAAACATCGGTACTGTGGTACAATATATATTTTAATGTGGAACGGAAACACGTATTGTTGTATACCTTTGGAGTTGCTATAGACACTGTTGGGATATTCAAATCACCAAAGTGTGAAACGAAAATGAAAATATATATACAGGGTCATCACGGTTTTCTCAGCACATCAAATTAAAACTAAGAAAGACAAACACGTACGATACAAAAGGAATTAAATGTTTGTAGCAAAAAAACACATCCTTGATGTGACGGTCAGAATCAGAATGTAATTATTTTACTATTGTTTAACGAAATAATTGGCAATGTATCGCATATTCATGCATCGATAAACTCGGAAGGAAACAAAGTAAAAGTGTGTATCAAAAAATATTCAAATTGTACCAGATTCATTCTGTTATAGCACTAATCTGATGCCACCAAGAGAATCCGCCAAATATACTAATTTAGTTCTCCAAATCTAATAGCGTAAACTTAATCATTGTAATACTGAAGTGCCCATCAACAAAAAATAAAAGAGTCCATTGAGAATTTATTAATGATGTAGTGCAATGCCCTGCTAATACTGTAAACACAAATAATTACAATGGTATGCTTTAATTTTTTCGCATGTCTCGTCATCATTTAGGAATAAATATAATGGTATATGCTAATATTGTTTTTTTTTTTATTGCAGATCGGAGGGTAGATGGCTGGTTTTTAATGGACAGTCCGTGGCCAACGGCAATCATATGTTTCTCGTACATTTACCTTGTGAAATATGTGGGACCAAGGTTTATGAAGGACAGAGAACCTTTTGAACTCCGGAGGATTTTGATTATTTATAATATCGCCATGGTGCTTTTCAGTTTCTATCTCTTCGCCGAGGTAAAGTGCATGCCAACACATTTTATTTATGCATGTGAATTGATGCATATGTTTGTCTGATATTAGATATGAGTGCGAATAATGTTGATTACTGTAATCACATACAGTGTTGCTTCTTGTACTGTAACGGCAAGTGTATTTGAGTACATAACACTAATCGTGGAAAGTTGTGCCCAAGATAAACAATGGTCACAATTTAAACCCTGAGTTAGGGTAAACAACTAAACTTTTCTTTAGCCAAAGGAACTATGATGTACTTGAGTATTCTAACCGTTACACTACTGTCTTTATTTGTATTGTGCACTAACCTGAAATGTACTTTTAATTTAAAGTTTAAAGACCATTGTACGAAATTTCGTTATATTCCAGATTCTGAGAACTAAAACATAGTCTAAAACTGTAGTCTTCCAATTTTGTAAAAACCTGTTTCGACAACAATTCAGGATGTCTACAATAAATCAATATACAAAGGAATCGTATCAATAACTTCCTGATAAAACTAACGTATTCTTATTGAATAAACGAATTGTTTATCCATCCACACAATTCTTTGCAATAGATGACAAACAACATTCTAGGAAAAATAAATGAAATGAATGATTTTTTTTCGAACAAAAAGTGCACAATCCAGATATTGCCAAGATTTGACAAGTAACGAAAATATATTGCATATGCACCCGCACGCATAACAGACGCATCATTAATTAACTGAATTAGTTTTAGTATTTAGACTGTAATTTTCATGGTAAGTTTGCCCATCAACTTGTCCAATAGCGTTTTTACAGAGATAACGTTCTATGCACATTTCAATGGATTTTCTTCTTCTCAAATGTAGCACATCATTTTGTTAAATCAATTTTCCACATGCATTTTCGTTTTACAGTATTGCCAGCCAACTGCTTCGTAGTCAATTTCGATTGGTTTGTGAATTATAAAAACCCAAACTTCCACCTTCCCATGAACCCAAACACTAAGCATCCTACATCAAAAATGCCTAAACGAAACTTGGGAATGAATTCGCTTTTTTTTTTGCAATAAAAGCACCATGCATATCCAACATTTTTTGCATGGGTATTCCTTAAATCGAATTCTGGAATGGCGATGTACAGAACGGTGACTGAGTTAAGACTAATACACGTAGTTAACATTTGCATTCAAATTCGATTAGCATGATATAAACTCCAATCGTTAAAGGTAGAAATCATAATATTTGCTAAAATGAGCCAGGAATGCAAAAGAGAATAAAACTCTAAAAACTTGCAAAGTAACTTTTTCAGTAACTACTTCATTTTGTATTCTTCATAAATTACATTCTTGACAAGTATCTCATTTACATAAATGAGAGCCAGTATGTTAAAATTTCAGTACACCAAAAATTAATTGAACTTGTCTGGCCACAGACTAGAAAAAATGTTAATATTGTCAATCTTAAGACTTCAAAAAAGAAGTAAAAATTGTTCTTGAACAAATTCTAGCACGATAGTATTGCACAGAACTGATTCGAAATTTACCTTTCATAATGAGAGAACTGCGACAGAAATATCAGACATGATTACATCATTCAAAATAAAATCATAATTAACGAAGCAATTAAAATGATTTCGGATTCTATGCATGTTTGTTTAGGAAAAGTGTTAGATTTCACAAATTTGAATACATTCATAGGAGGGCTTGTGCATGTGACTTTAAATGTCAAATACAATACATGGCACTTGCCTCATAATATGACAAGTTAATTAAACTGTGGAGGCGATTTCATGGAATACGAAGGCTCGTATTAAGCTGAAGCCTCAAATGTTTTGAATTTGTTCATATTCTTCCTTAGGTGTTCACCAATTAGTTCAACATCAGGCTTATTTTTTCGAACAACTTATACCTTAATTAACACACCGCACTTTATGATAATCAAACATGTAACGATTAAAGGCACAGATATAGGCACGACCTATAAAAGCCAAACCGATAGTCATAGATTGTTCCTTTGCCGACATTGTTAAACATTTTGTAAACAACTCGTATATAAACCGATGCTAAGTGTCTACTAAAAAATTCAGAAGAAAAAAAAACATGTTAGTAGGAAAGCTTGTTGAACGTAAATGATAAGGCATTGATAAAACGGGTAATCTCGTTTTTGTTTTTTACTGTTAGTACATGTTGTGTTTACATTAACTATTCCTGGGATTCAGAACACGGTCGATACATAGTGGAAATTAATCACAACGACTGCACAAGTGGCCGCCATTTTGTTTTACTAGCTAAATTGTCAGCAAGTTATGAACTCTTAATTCTGTTATTATTTAAACATTTTGGCTTTAAATAAACAGTTTAATAATTGCTTAAGATATTAACACGATAAATTATGATAAAATAAGAGCGTTTAATTACTAAAAGAACAAGATAAAATTTCGAGTTTTGAGAACATTTACCAAACAATATAAGTTTTGGCTTTCGCACTTTTGATACATGAGATTTCCCAGATATAATAGACTCGTCATGGTTACTAAGTGTACAACACAAGTTTGTTTTTCATTCAATATCCTAATAACATCTTCTGATAAGCTTGGATTTACCAAAGGTCAAGTTGTATAGCTTCAATTATTTCTTGCAAAATTACGATTACATCCAGATTGAGGGTACAGTTTCGATATTTTCTTGACCCTACAGGGTATATAGACCGTGGAAAAAAGTGCCAAATAAAACACGAGATAAGGTCCTACTCAGTCGTCTTTTCTGTACAAAACGCAATGTTTCGATTGCATGTTATCTGCGCAACTGACGTTTGATGCAACCTATATGACGTCAAAGCTGCGAAATGGTGCACGGAAAACCTTTCAAATGATCCCCAAGCATTTCAAGGCGGATTTATAGTGGGAAAAATGATAGTGGGTGCAAATGTTCGTGAACAAAGTTGTGCATGAACATTGTTCGCGAACATTTGCTAGTCTTTACTTTCTTTTTTTAAATTTTTTCATGCACACAAAACCCTTTCTTGTAACTATAAATCCGCATCTAGAATAAATTCAATTAGTAATGCCAAAGAAGCCGCATGATTTTCAATTTCTAGTTGGCATTTTGTAGAACTATACTCAAGACCAGTATACCTTTCACCAGTTTTCACAAACATTTCACAATGGCCATTATTACATTGTATGGTTTCCTTGTTGGTTACTGACAAATGTATTGCTGTGTGTGTCAAATAGCAACGCCAAAGTAACGATGGTATGCATTTTGATACGAAACAAACAATGTCATCTTAAACATCATGTATTTATTGGGACATTTTATTAGAGAACTAGTTATCTTATCAAAGCCGTGTGGTAAAAAGCATTGTTTGTGGCCCTTATATTTCTTTGGAAGATGACAATTTAATCAGATTCTATCTAAAGCTTATCGTACAATTATAACAAATCTTTTTAACACTGTTATAAATGGAACATTCTGATTCAAATTTTGTTGTATAACTGTATCTTTAAAACAACCAAAATACTTCGGATAAAATGTAATTTTTAGTTGAAACTTTAGTTATTTAACATAAAAAGACATTTAAATTCATAAATTATTATCGATACTTGTTACAATATAATGTTACAAACTGATAACCAAGCTGGGGAATTTATTGAAATTGATAAATAAATGTTCAAAATAAGTTTACATGATGATGGTGGAATATTTGAGATGCACGAAGAAGATATGTAGCTATATATATTCCAAAACAAGGATTATGATAGAATTGTGAAATTGGTGAAAACTCATACCAGGTCTTGTGTATATTAGCATGCATACAATTATGTGCTGCAATTAAACTGGCAAAGCTGTGGTGACTAGATTAATTTTAATTAGGGACGTTACACTGTATTTTATACTAATTTGGCTTCAAATGATAGGCCAGAATACGAAAACAAAACTGTTCCATTCATGTCGATTGGATTTTAGATTTGCATGACTAATCTGTAATAACATTTAAAAACGTGAGCTAAGACTATGGCTTTAAACAATTCAAAAAAGTATGGTGCATGCCATCTTAAAGTGTAACATCCCTAATTAACAGCAATAATGTTATAGTTTGCGTCTAATACAGCTTATGGTACAACAGCGCGGTTATATATGTGCAATTAGAGAATATCTAAATGTATATCGCTATACTAATCATGGTGATTTGGTGTGGTAATTTTTCTCCATTCATTTTACTACTGATTAGGGTTTTTTTTACATAAATAACGCTTTGGTGATAATTATTATGGATTGTGATGGGATTTTTGCTGTTTGTCTTTGGGATAACTCTCTTAATGCTCAATGGCTATTGTCTTTCTGTTTTCTCTTTATCTAGATTTTCCTTTGACCACTATAATTCACATTGACCATCACTTCTTTTTGCAGCTAGGTCTAGTTGGCTGGCTACGAGACTATAACCTTAACTGTCAACCTGTAGACTACTCCAACAGCCCAAATGCCCTGAGAGTAAGTGGCCTTTATATTTACAGGGATTTCAGGTCTGGGGACGAGATTACAGCCTTAAATGCCAGCCTGTAGACTACTCCAACAGCCCAAAAGCTCTCAAAGTAAGTGATTTTGTAAGGGGTCACGCAGGTGTTTATTTACCATTTTTTTTATCTTTTTCTTAAGGAAATTTTATTCGGAAAATTAATTGCATCCATCGGTAGAGCTTTTTTGTGGTAGATACTGTAGATGCATGAAAGTAATTCTATTTTAAATTCATTAATTGCAATGGTAATTGAACAACGTTTGTGCATCTAATGCCAAATATTCAGCTGAGAAGTTTCATTTTGCCAATTGACCTTATGTGCGGACGTGATCACGTGGTTCTTAATTCATTTCCATTCCTTTTGCAAAACAACATATTAAAATCACGTGATAGGTTACGAAGGAAATTTGCATAAGGTCCATTGCAAAAATGCTTAGTTGTATTTAACAGCATGATTCGGAAATGGGTATTAACTCGATTGCAAGCTATTCAGGCGTATATGATATACTGAGAAAAACGTTGATAGTAAATGATGCACAAATATTAGCACAATTTAATTAATTAGAGAATTTATTTCAGAAGGAAGTTTTTGCATCACTTTACTCAAATCAAAGTTAAGGCTCAGGTTTATCAACACGACGTTTTAAAATTTAATAGCCATCTTGGCAATTTCAAAATCACTTTGTAGAAAAGCATTAAAATGATGTGTAGCTTGCCATCAGCAGTTTTATGGAATGCTAAAAGACATACTAAACTGTGTGGCATTCATTTTTTTTTAAATTCTTTAGAAGTAAGCATGACTTTCTCTTTTATGGCGTAACTAAATACCCTTGCATCCAAATTGAAGCTAGTTTTGGGCTTATACAACTATGGTTGCTGAACCTGGTTCGTTAGGCGCATGCGTGCCCCCTTTCATTCTACTATATTGGTCTTTACTTTTTAATTTTTGAGACGGAAATGGCTGTTACAGGTGGTTGGTGTTTTTATCTTATTTAAGTGTGGCATTTTGAAATTGGCTGAATACAAATATAATTATGGTGTTTTATTATTTAAAGAGCTTAAAATATATATAAATATTGTGTTTGTATCTATATTACTTTTCCTCAAAACTTTACCCTCTTTTATACTGCCTTACCATTTCGAATGTAATGATTACATTTAAATTTTCTAAAATAATGGGTGTCATGAGTCGAATTTCGGTTATTCGAAACATGAGCATATGTTCAATTCTGAACATATTGTAACAAACAGTAGATACACAAATGAATAATTATGAATCACTAATGATTTTTTATTCGTGTCACCCATTATTCTATTTTCCAGAGCGTTGCTCATGATTGATTTAAGCTTAGGTCCCCATTCTTTATCCCCCAAAATATTCTGGTAACAGGTGCATTCAAATACATTCTCAATCGATATAAATATACAAAAATAGGGGAGCAACTCTGATATACTCCTGTGTACACATGTCAAGTCATCGTACAGGGATAACTTTTGTAAGTTTTGATTAATTATTAATTAACAAAACTGACCCATTTTTGAATCAGAATCTTTAAAATCATACTTCACAATAACAATATGATTGTAGGAATCATATTAGCACAGACACGTACGTTAGTCACACACTAAAAAAAAATCATTGTTCTGAAAAGTCTTGGTGTAATGTTACATGGTTCTCCTACAGGCACACACGAACTAGTAATTAATTATTGAGATAAAATTAGCATACGTTCCGTTCTTTTAATTACTAAAGCGTAATCGTAGGTTAATTGCTTTGACCACCCGTGAGGGAGTATACCGATTAACTAAGAATTTAGCATTCCCATTTCCATTTAACTATTTAGTTTTTGGAGACAGTCTTAAGAAATCAGAACAGTCTAGCGTGCGTGCATCGTTAAAATGTTCGAGGAAAATCATTTTCGTATATCTGAGTGATTTATCTAACCACGAATCACGTACATTAGCCATTTTAATAGGCATGTCGAAATTGCTAAAAATACCTGGTTGCAATATTATGCAAACAAATGCACACATTACCATGAACATTTCGTGTTCATCGGAAAACCCTAACGACTTTGCACGACAGTTTGGCGATTCCACATTAATTTTAACGGATGAGGGCAGTAGATTTAAGTTGAGCAATTCAGGGTAAAATGAAGAGCAAAGTAAACCACACGTATATGCATTGTTGTTGTTGAACAATGGATATTAAAAATTGGGTCCATGCTAGATACGTTTGAAAAGCAATTTAGGCCACTTTAAAACTAGAATAGTTACACATATGTCTTGCTTCTGGGAAGATCACGGTTGGATATTCGGAAGATTAACATCTTGCTAAATTATGCCAAGGCAAATGCTAATTTTAAGCGTTTAAAAATATCACAATTCAAAAGCGTGAAATCTTAAAGTGTCTGCATCTAGTACAAACATCGTGCAAAAACATGTTAAATTTGTACATATGAAAGAAACAGTATATTAGAAGAAATTGTATGAATATTGAAAGCCTATTTCATTGCATACTGAATTACGATCAATACACAGTATTTAATATGAAAAAATTGTCATGTTCTTAAATATTCAATAATAATGTGAGCATGCAGGCATACAGTATGTGACACATTTAAGGTTGACTTATGGTAACAACCTCTAGCTTTTGCATATTGTTGCACGAATGTTTATTTTAATCGATAATTCGTGCAGGTTTCAAACCGTGACTTTCATTGTTACTGTTAATTAACACTTTGTGTGTTAGTGGATAGTGTAGAAGTGACCATACACTCTCGTGTAGCTTATTATTTAGCCTGTGCTAGTAAATGGGAACCTAAGACTATTTGCTATTCATATGAAGGAGCCGAGAAAGTTTCTGTCTTAACGATCAAAAGGATTTATTGCATTTCATTTTTTTGTGAAACACTTGGTTCAAAAATTCAACCTTCGAAAATCAGTAAGTTTTCAGTTTTGCTCAATTTTGTGACAGTGAAACTTTCACTTGATTGGCTCTCACTCACACGACATTAGTTACTATAGCGACAGAATAGACTGTGTTTATTGTGTAGCACTGGTGGTATGAGTGTTGTTGCCCGTCAACCAATATCAAAACACTGTGGGTTAAAAATTGCAAGCCCGAATCGTAAACAGATAACAAAAGTGGTGTCAATTTGGTGATATTTTCAGCTAGGCATAAGCTACGCTATCGTACGAAATCTCCATGTTAGCTTTTTTTACGTTAATTGAACGATGGTCGTTGCGTGACTAATCCTAGAAAATCAATAGACTTTATATCAAACCAAATCGCAAATCCGAAGTGGGTTTGGTTCTTATTTCTGCAGATTATTACGCCTATTTCTAACTATATAATACTAACGTTGGCCAAGAAAAATCGAACACTATCAATAGTGGCCGGATGCACAATGGTTTATTTAACTTGTGAATAAAACGTGAATGATACCAATGGCAACGTCCATGTAATTTCAAATATCTCTTAAGCATTGATTAATTGTATAGATTGCATACTGTCGCAAACCTAAAGGGCTTTTTCAAAAATCTAGTTCTACAATTGTAGTTGCTCGTGTTCAAAATTTCATAAAGATATAGAGTTTTCACAAAGTTACTTATTCCAAACTATGAAGTTTTAAAAAATGTATCACTACAATTTTAGAATAGTTCAGTCCAATTTAATAAATTGGCACAGGTATTTCAAAAAATACTTCTTTAAACTAACCGTGCTCATTAAATAGGATGTTGAGCAGTATCGTACCCTAATGAAAATTCTAGACACGTTATTTCTTGGTAATCCCTGTAACATTTGAGATAATCATCACACCAAACCCACTATTACAGCATTTTAAAAAATGGGGAGAGAATTTCAATTTCCAAAGAAACGGTATTAAAAAAAATAGCTCTAGGGGAAAGCCGATCCTGTTTCATTTTCTCAGGATTGTAAAAGTAAAGGTCATTAATGGTCAAGGGAATCTTTATTGGTCAAGGAAACCTTCTTTCCAATAATATCCAATATATCACGCCATTACAATGCTCATCCCAGCGCCACCTATGGAGAATTATGTACAACAGGCTATTAGCACGACAAAATAATGCTTGTATCTTCAATTTTGGTTGTTTTGGCAATGGGTGAATTATTTCAAAATAAGTGGTATGCAAATTCTGTGGAAGCAAAACAAATTCCAATTTTAAATAATGCTATAATTGTGATGTTGGCGAGATTTCTTGAGAACAAAATTAGACCAAGTGGTCAATTCTGAGTAGAATGCTTTGAAATACTTTTAAAAATCATTACTCTAGTAGAATAATAGTACAATAATTAATTATTTGTTGAATTTAATCTGGTATATTTATTTCAACGTGCTAACACTACTGGACCAGTAGGCCAATTTTACGTTTTGAAATAGTAATATCATCTGAAGAAATACCTGTTATAGTCCAGACCATTTAGAACTATGATATTGCAGAATGGGCAAAAATCAAAGTAGCCAGTAATGACAGTTAACCACTTGCTTGCATACCGTACAGCTTCATTAAAAATGCGTGCAAGTCATTGTCTAGCTGTTTCCATAAACAAAACATGGCAATAATTTAAGAGGTTTTTTGACTATAGTGCATCATCTGCATTTCCCTCATGAATGCTTCAGAGAACACATGTTGAATAGCATGATGGCTACTATTATTAAACAACTGGCGTCCAACTGTTTTAAAATAGCGTTTAATGTTAGGTGACACAACAGTAATTATATGATGGTGGGTTGAATTTTTGGTCAGAAAACTGGCTACGTGTAAGGAAAACGTGTATTCGATCAAGAGTAGGAGAATTATTTTTGAAAGAATGCAACTAAAACCTGATTCTTAAACCGTTTTTACTACTACGGTATTTAAGGATAAAATCTAAAGAAGTGAAACTATTAGACATAAAATAGCAATGATGCCACTAAAGAGAAAAGAAAAGTACTGCAATTTTTCTTAAGTTTTCTTCTAGCAAGTGGACGAGAGGATTCCTTATCCAAAGCCATTAGCCTCATGCAATCCAATCACGTTTTCCGGGTATTAGTGTTCGTATTTTAATGAGAATGATTGTCCAATTTTTGCGTGTCATTAATTATTATCGCATATGAGATCTAATATTGCAGTTGACCAACACGACAGAAACATGTTCATTGGTTTGTTTGGTGTAGGTCAACAGACTATATAACAGTTTATGTTGTCAAGAAAAATACAACTTGTAGTTATGTCATCATGCTTAATCTAAACGACTCCAGAATTTGATATATCTTGTTGTAGATTACAAGAACAAATTTTTTCTGACATTTCCCTCGCTCTTGTACCTTAGTGGTTTTGTTTCTTTAAAAGCATTGTTTTGTTAACTAAACACAACCTCATTGGTAATCAAGTGTAGCTCTGCCAAAATACAATCCACCATATCATGAACTATGATACGTGTTGGCACGATAAGCACGACATTTAACATTGTCTTTAAAGAGGTGTGCCATTTTTTTGCACTCCTACACACGCCCATCAACATGAGGTGCTGATGATGACCCCATGTCATACCTTGACATGTCACCTATGGTGACGATTACGTCATGATTGTCAGAATTTATCTATAAGGCACACTTGATTCCTTTCATTAAATAGTAACTACCTATGTTGCACTTGTATTACCACAAGTCTCAACCTTGCAATTGACACTCATTCGAGTTGCAGACTTGGTTACATTATGTACCAACTGCCATACAAAATAGTTTCCAACTCCAAACAGTATAATTTGCAGACTGACGCGACATGACAAAGCACTTTTCACAGAGAAATGTCCAACTAGGCCCCCTAATGTTAATTTAATTAAACACAAGCATTTGCATGCAGTGGAAGTGGCCGCTTATAATTTCATTAAATGCACATCTTCAACTGCAATGACTGTCAAAACTGAAAACAAGTGCTCTTGGAACATAACAAAACTTTGCATTATGGTTTCACCTTTAGTGTGTACGTTGCACAATTTGTCGCATACTGGTTAAATGTCCCCTAAATGATCTTGATTATAAGTGGCACTTTTGATAGGTCGTTTAAACACCCATACAACAATCGTTACTTTAGTCTGGAAATCTATTATCCAATGGGCAAGTGTACAACACAATCCAGCAATAAGAAAGACTGAATAAATAGCAACTGTCGTCGTGTTCTATTTTAAAAAGACTTTGCTGTCTTTAAACGCTATAGGGGGGCGTTGCATTTAGGAGCTAGCTAGCTCATGCATAAAGAATGACTGTCTGGAGTGGGACATAGTTCTTAGCTTATTGCAGGACTGTACACAAGACAGATCCTGCAAAAAGAATGTTATGTGGGGAGTAACATGTTATATGATATGATGATGCAATATTAAAATATGTTCATTTAGTCCATATTTGGCATAAATGATTGTTTTGCCAGCTAATGAGAAGAAAGATTCAAATCATCGTCATTGAACATGATTTACTCAAAAGTGCAACCAAGATATGGAATGCAGTATGTAATACACAACGGCCCTTTGAAATAATGATAAAATAATTATTTAGTCCTTAGAACACAACTTCATACATGCCCTGATAAATCGGTTGGGAAATGTAAAGAAAGCTCCTGTCACCTGTTCCACAAGTTTGGCAATTTAGAAAATGTTCACTATATGATTATCTCCTTTTACTGATGCCTGACCTACCCAAATCACCCATAATTTAGAACTAGGATTTCCATCTATACTTCTCAACTCAACCTATTCTTTCGTTTTAAATGGGAATGAGCATGTGGATGTAGGCTACCAAGGGTCTGCTCATTTCCATTTATTTTTGCCTATATTGTTTGTTTCTCTTATCGGCAATGTGTTTAATTTTATTGTATATATTTATCTTTTTTCCTTCGACTCTTTAGATGGCCCGTGCTTGCTATTGGTATTATATTTCGAAATTCGTCGAGCTGGCAGACACAGTGAGTCAATTTTTTTTTCTTTATCAACAAACACATAAAGAGTCAACAACATAGAAAAAAAACTTATCAGTCAGTCACTCGTCACTGCCCCAAATTGCACGTTCAACCCTATACTTGCAATTGTGATAAATATAACCTGAACATTTGTAAAACTACAATGTGTAAAATGTGTTTTAAAAAAGTCATTTAAAAATATATAAAACTAACTAATTTAGAAGAGTCTAAGTAGGTGGGCTCGTTTTTACAAGACCTGAATAAGGAATTGATCGCCTATTCCTCTATCTTACACGTTCCTTTGCCTTCCACCAGCATACTAATACTGCTAATAAATGGCACCTCATGAAAAAATTAAACTCAAATGTTCTAATTACTGATTGTAAGAAAATTCACCGAAATTCCTAAAAACGGAAAACATTGAGTCCAAAATTGTGTTAAAAAAATAGTTTGCGTAGGAATTGCTTTGGTCATAAAAATTCCAAGTGGTTTTTTTATATTTTTTTTGTAGGGCAAAATTACCTTTATTTGATTTGGGACATTTTTTTGTAATTTAAACATTTTGAAGCTTCTTAAGAGTAGGTTAAATCCGTATCTGATCGTTGTAACGGATATAACAAATTTTAGCGGTCAATGTCCTCGCAAGTGGCCGAAATGAAAAATCGTGAACAGGCATTCCTAATGACCCTTATATTAAAAATTACTCGAGTAAAAAAAGAGCTTGTTATACGAACGACTACATTTCCTATAAAACAATTCAAACGAACACACGAATTTCCCAACACCTTGTATTCTTAGTAGGAAGTAACCCCTTTAAATCGGTGTACCATACATTCAGACACGCGAATAAAATATGCAAATTTTGAGTTAACAAGAAATAAAATGAAAAGTTGGGTGGAGATAAATTCTAAATACCTTGACCTCCTATTAACAAGTCTTACTGAAAATGTCGAATAAGTGTGAATTTGATTAATGCTTTTATGTGTGGAGAAGTCGGTCAATATACAGGGCCTAAATTGCAGAATTTCTTATTTAAGTATGGAAATCAAGAATTAGTATCTCTACATCATGTGGTGGGTTTCTTCTGTTGTGTTTCTGAATTACGTCCAAATTTTCTAGGGTACATGATATGTATATTCCCAATATACCCACAGGAACTATTTAGTTTCTGTTTGTTGATTTTTAAAAAACTTTTTCTATGTTTATTTTTTTAAATAAACATGATGCCAATAAATTATAGTAAGGCATTTTCAATTATCTGGCTATTGCTAGTCATTCATATTTATGCAATCACAGAAATTTTAATCTATCATTTATTTACTTCTAGGTATTTTTTGTACTGCGGAAGAAATTTAACCAGGTTTCAACATTGCACGTCATCCATCACGGCGTTATGCCCATGAGTGTATGGTTTGGTGTCAGATTCACACCTGGTAAGTACTATCAATCTGTGGCAGCTCCCACCAGCTCGGTTTTGTGCAGTAAATTAATAGGCACCTGTTATGGACAATTTTAATTTATCCTGGATTGAATTGAACCAAGTTGGAAACGAGCAAATGCTAAAAAGCCACATAACAATTCAGCCATAAGCACGTACAATCAACAAGAACATTTGTAAATAAAAATGGAAAATAGTCAAAGTTAGATATTGTTCCAAAATCATTTGGCAGCAAACTTATATCGGTTCGGAAAGTTTATGTTAAACTAGACATTTTAGAGATTTTCTCTAGCATATGGATATTTTCGTCAGTTGCATTTTGTCTGTAACTTTGACATTAAAGCATTATTTTGTGCGGTGTGCAGTATCAAAAAGTTAAGACTCATTCTTTATTACTGCACATCCATTATTTTCTATTGCACAGTTGTAACATCATGGGATAAGTTTCTTTACATATAAAGAATGTTGAATACATGTATTATGAATGTCAACTTAATAACCAATTCCTTATTTTCTAGGTGGTCACAGTACCTTCTTTGGCCTTCTGAACACTTTCGTTCACATTTTCATGTACACTTACTATACTTTATCTGCATTGGGACCCAAATACCAGAAATTCCTTTGGTGGAAACGCTACATGACTGCCATGCAAATGGTAAGCCAGCTGAAAGTCATCTACTTTTAAGAATCCCCCAAAAAATAGCTGCACAGGTTTTAAACAGCCTTACTTTATTTTTTCATCACAGCTCCAGTTTATTCTTGTGATGATCCACTCCTTTCAACTGTTGTTCATCGACTGCAACTATCCCAAAGCCTTCGTCTGGTGGATCGGGGGCCACGCCATCATGTTCCTGTTCTTGTTCGCCGATTTCTACAAGTCCACCTACTCAAGACAGAGGGCAGCCGCAGCCGCAGCAGCACAGAAGAAGAAGGACGAGGCACTGATGAATGGTCACTCGAACGGCATCCACAAAACGGCCATCATGAACGGTGGAAGTAACGGGACACTGCAGAACGGTCACACGAAACACGAATAAGTGCGCAAGAACTTCGCCGAGAACGCTGTGATGGAAAAACATGCAAAGACTGAAATGCGGCATCCGCGACACTGTCGCTGACTTTGGGTCGCCGGTCGGTAAAATGGGTCCAGATGGTCTTAGAACCAATTACATATCCAAACATTTTGATACGGCTTTTCTTTTCTGTCGTTGTACATTAATTACGCTCACTAACACGGTCCCACGAACGAATCGTATAAAATAGCTCAAGATTGATCCTTTTGCTTTGCATACGATGTAACTGTCCGTGGCTGGAAAGATGTGCTTGGCAAGTTGTGCAAAACGATGACTTCCGAAAACTCGTATCTGAATTTCGTCGAAAAACGAACTTGAAATATTTAGCACTGAATTCGGTAGTGGCCGTAATGTGCTAATCTGTCGACAATCGTGCTCAGTCCAAGAGTACTTTGCCAACAAAAATTGTCCGCTAACATGTTGCTCACAACTATTCACAAGTTTCATTGTTCGATTAGTATTTCCTTAACAAATAAAAATATGGGGAAAATATTCTAGCACAAACTTGATGGACTTCTTCCAAAGATACAAAGAGGCCAGTGTGGAAAAGTTACACGACGTAACCAAATTTCCCAACGTCCCAGAAAACGCCTGTTAACGCAGCCTTGTAGCTTCATGGAATAAGGCTTAGAGAAATCGCAAATCATTGATATTTTGGTGGAGCAAGGATTCAAATTAGGGTGAGATCTGGCATAATCCAATACTATTACAACCCTCCATTAGACTTGATATTATTAAACGAGGTAATCATTCATGATCAAATCATGGTGAAATGCTTTGCTTAGTACAATCTGACAAAGCATTTCTTGGAACTGAAATAAATGTTAGTTACTTTAACTTCACCGTATTGACATTTATTGAAAAGTAAGCTATTGTTAATGAAATTTACAAAATGTGCCTACAAAAGTTCAATTGGTGCCTTTATTTACAGATGGTACCATGAAAGGAAAATATTTTTTCTAATTTCTTAAACGAACAAGGTAAATTCTTGACTTGATTAGATCAATTTATGGGCACACTTTACACTCCTTCAATGATATTGTATCGAAAATAATGAATGTGTCCAAAGAGCTGAATTTCTTTGGTGAGGAGGGATGAAATATTTATAATGATTATTACAGAACCAGGCATTACTGGCCGATTGTGCAATGTTATTAATCAGTTTCAAACCATTTACGTTTGTTCGTTTAAATTTAATTATGGCTAAACGAATATATAGTGTCTTAATTTCAACCCTTTTTTGGTAGCATCTTTTATTGTATATTAATGTGAAATAGTTATATATTCTAAAACTCCTGCATCAGGAGTGGTGCCGGTTGAATTAAAAATGCAAGGAACTTTATATTATTAAAATGTTAGTTCAAAGTTTTAAAATTGTCAGAGAAATTCTGTTGACAGTGGATTGTGGTGCTCTTGAAGAAGATAAGTGTTTCGACTGTTTGCATTATCAAGTGTTGTGCCATAGCCCCCTATATTATACAGGCCCCTGCATTATGGTTTCTCTAATGGGAAAAAGTCGACGCTAGGTGGCGACT
>JAQGBW010000243.1:0-51305 GCA_034698625.1 Julus scanicus | reverse complement strand
GAGCGCCCTGGAGCTCGTGCACGTGAGCACAACAAACACATGCATTGGCAAAAGGCCAACGTCGACCTATGCCAACAATAACAAGCCACCATCTACTGTGGTGGGTTCCCGTTGCAGGTCTGTACATATAGTGACACCTCTTGTAGGGGAGAGATGACACTCATAGGTTCACCTTAATAGTTGAAGCATGAGACATTTATAAACACGTGCTTTTTGTATAATGAACAAAACCAATACTTTATTGTAAGATTATTTTCAAGAACAAAATTATTGGAGCAAAATGTTTTTATTTCAAATAGAAAACTGAGTTATGTGGGTTGATGAATCTGCACGACTGCAAAATCTCCAGAAATCATCCAGTTTTCGTGTTGCAACTGCACACTTTCAGCTTGTCCTGGTTTTAAACCTACAACTACATCTGCTTTCAGGGTCCTCAGGGTACAAAGGTTTGTTGGTTGAAAACCTCGTAATGCTAAGCTGAATGCAGTTGTTGGATCCCATTTTCTGTCCCCAGTTAGCTTTCTGTAATTTAAATCGCCTTTAAATATAATCAAATGAGATTGACCTAATATTCTGTATAAATCTGGAGCAATTGAATTCATACAACTGAAATCATAAGGCAGTGTCCAAAACAAGTGACTTTGTATTTGCCAACGTCCGCTTTTTACCCATTCATCCCATTTATTTGCACATTTAATTAACGTTGGTTTTTCAGTGAAAATCTTCATTTGCTTTAGAGTCCACTCGAAATCCCTCAACGTTGTGTCCGACACAAACCATGGGACTTGTTTCACGTGGAAAACCACTTTCTGTGCCAGATTTTTCGAACACATAAAATCGGCAAAACATAGATCACTGAAAAGCTCGAATCCTGCATTATCCAGGACAAAGTCCACCTGGACTGATCCAGGCAAACGAGCATTTGCCTCCTGAAGTTTATCCCATATGATGTCGGTGTCATCTGCTAGGATGTAGCGTTCCAAGCCAGTCAATTCTTCCAGAGGATTGCTTTTTTGAGAATTTTCCATTCCCGCAGAAATAGAAAGGTCACATTTGTTGCCCCAAAGGTCCAGCTAATGAAAAAAATAAATGCAGTGTAATAATTGTGGAAGTACTTTGCTACTTAATTACTGACAGGTGTTTTAGAGTCAATTACCTGCAAAAATTGTTTAAATCCAGTTTTAATTTCTTGGCTGAAACCATCTTGTGTAGTTTTACGAATGTGTCCTGCTAGAAGCACTTCGGCATCCAAAGATTTTAGGAAGGCCTCCTCTTTTTGGTTTGCAAATGGATCATGTGCTCGAAGAGAGGGGCTGTATTAACCGTTGTAGAGAAAGGATATTATCAATCATGTATTCTACTTTCTGCACCGAGACATGAATCATGCTAGCACGATAAGTTTACCTCAGTTCAAATGCTTCTTTGATTTTTCGATACATGTAACATTCGACTAAAAGCCAAGCCGATTTGAACCAGCTGGGTGCCGAGCCTTCTTTTTCCGTTACCTCACTGATGCATGCATTCCACAACTCTGAATCATCCCTAAGATCCTCAATCGACGACAAAGGTTTATCCGTCTGGATGTCACTCTTTAATTTGGAAAGACGCCCAATCACATCCTTTAGTTCTTCCTTGGATTCCTGTATTCATTCATTAAATATTCGTTTAATTAAAGTATTTCTCTCTGAAAAGTAGCTAAACTCAGCCTTAACAACCTAGTTCAAGGCCAAACCGATATACATTATGATGGCCATTCAGCATTTGATCATTAATATTATTTTTACGTTTATCAATGAGTTTCAAATTCGAACCGACCTGTCCATACTTGTCTATAATGGCCTCTTTTTCTCGAGCGAGGGAATCGATCACTTTTGTTAGTATTATTGGAAGACGATCCTTGACTGTAAAATACGCGAACGTACTAAAATAAAATTTGAAAATGTCAAATTAACATCATATTATACCAATATTAAATTCAAGGAATTGTGCTGAAGTTATAAGTAATTACTCAGGGAATCGAGCCGAAAGAGGTTCTGGAATTTCAGCCATCTTGGTTTCACTGCTGAGTCTTTAGCTGGAGCGCCACATACTTTTTGAGGCACTTTAATTACGTTGTCTGCTGTCGGCGAATTTCACACACATGTTTTTCGATGGATTTTAAATTTGAATAGCCATGTGCGAAATCGAGCTTTTGCCGTTGCACTCGCGTCCAGAATTTATGGATGAGTGTGAACACATTTTAAATAGCGAATGGCCTCAATCCTCTGTAGTTAGGTAAATGTATACATCTTGGCTTATGTGGCCATCCATAAATGGTATTTTCCCCACGTCCTCCAACGTCTCAAATTCTTCTGGAAATTCCTCATCAACAGTGCCCAATGAAAACAATACATTAGAGCTAAATTAATCATAATGGTTGGGTGCCATATCTTTCTTTGTTTCTTGTCTTATATTATGTGGTTTGATTATTAATTGCTGTCGTCCAGCAAGCCTGTCCACAATCCATGGATGGTCCATGATTCCCTATATAAGCCGGGATAAACTCTTTGGCTGGCTATAGTGAGAGGGCGGTGAAACAATTGCCAGAAGGACGCCAATTACTTTTTCAAATGGCGCCAGTTCTTCTCAAGTTAAGGGCGCACCTGGAAACCAAAAATCCTGGAATAATCTATCCCCGTAAATGAGTGATCCCTAATTTGATGCTACCTCCCTGCAATTCATTTCACCTCTTATATATTTAGGCGGCGTATGCTGACCCAGTCGAGCGACACATTTCCGTGTTCTCTTGTCCTGCTAAGAAACGATGCAACAGCGCCTGTAGTTTTAGGTCACAGCAGAATAGGGAGAGTTTTAGGACAGAAGGATTCCTTTTGGATTAAGAGCGGTATGTTAGGTTCGATTAGGCACAACATCCTACTGCTACCTATACATACACAGATGCACACAATATTCACTGAATCGCACTCGTTAAAAATTTGCCAGACACCTTAGTTGTTTGTGTTTTTTGCCTGCATACATAACCGAAGATTTTCCACTCGACCTCGAGTATGGGGTGTCTTCGCTGTCAATATTGTTCATATGAAAACAAGTTCTTAAAATGTGCTTAAGTTTAAGGCAGGGCTTCAATATGTGTGATTGTCCGCATGATACATTATAAGATAAAAGAATAGACTACCTTATGTATGAAAAAATGTTGGCAGAAAGTTTGAATGACCCCGTGCGCTTATTATTTTTTATTTATCATACGAAGTCATTCTTGTAGTGGTCGTTCGCAGAGAATACCGTGGGATGGGATTTGGAAAATTGCTTATGCTAAAGACTGAAGAATTTGCAAAGAAGTAAGGTTATTTTTAATCGCTATTTTTTATCCACACAATTGTTTGGAAAACTTTACACGAAGTCTAATTAATGGTTATCTATCCTAGTCTGGGTTACCTCTGTTCGTATTTGACTACGTATGATAAGCAAGGATTTTACCAAAGAATTGGGTATGAATTCTGTCAACCAGTCTGCTTCATTGGAAATTCCTCATTTGCTGAAAAGTTGGTGAGTCCATTTAGCTTAACGCAGTCAAAGCATGCCTGTTTTAAAATAATGCATGCACTTATTGATCTTTCTGGCATCCATACATTTAGCCATATTAAAAACAACTTTATTTTTTAAATTGATACTTGTTAGTTGCTACACAATAAATGAAATTTTACATTACATTCAAGAAAATAAGATGTTGAAATGTTTTCCCTCACTTTATAAATGAAATTTTTGAAAAGCCGAAGGCATTTGAAAAAATCGATGTGACCCAACTGTGTTAAAATACTTTGCGGTGTTTTTGGTGTGAAAAATTGGGCCACCCTGCTCTAAAAAAAGATGACCATCAATTTAAGGGATAGTTCGGATTTCCGTATAATGTGCGCGACAAAGGGCGCATTGCACTTGTAGAAAATAAGGTTTTGTACACCCAGCTACTGAATTCTGCGTAGTTGTAGAAAACCAAAGTTGAACTCTTAAAAAAAGTGTTTATTGTAGACTTTACAATTGTTTTGGCTATTTAAAAAAAACTTTTTTTGCCATTCCTACATATAAATTTTCACATTTACATATTCCATTAGTTTTTCTATGTTTATCTGTTAACCAACAGATGCTGAAACTGGGAGACCAGTCATCTGGATTATGCAACACAACGACCACTCTAGTCAATAATAATAATAATAATAATAATAATAAAAGCATCATAAATCCAAAAGTTGTAAATGGTATGCCACCAACACTGTCATCTTTTCCTCTTTCTCAACCTCAATCACCTCCTCCTCCTCCTCCACCACCACCTCCACCTTTTCTTTCGTCATCTAATCCAAACTTTGCAAGTCAAGAAGAAATTGGTCCTGGGATTTTAATGGGAAAAACGTGGATGAGAAAGAACCTCGTCTCATAAACTTAATTTTTTTTTTACAATTCCCTTAATTTATCATCATTCGATGTAATTCTTGATTGCCAAGTTGAAAACGGAAGTTCGAATTCGCTATTGTTATCCGGTTTGACATAGTCGTTTCACTGCAAATTCGATTTCAAACAGATGCTGGTCGTCTACTTGCGGCGCAATGTGCCGCATGGATTCAGCCAAGTTAAATAAATACTCCGCATTCTTTCCGCTGGGTCCCTCTGCGTGATAAATCTGCTCTGCGATTGTCTCTACGCTAGCAGGACCCAGAAAAAACGGGTTGCGCTCATTTCCAATATAAACCGAGAGCTGAAATTGTTCGAGGTCGTTGTCTTTGGGATGAAACGTGACCAACGTTTTCTCGTAGCCATCTTTCTCCCTGTAATCGAGATAAGCCGCCACTTTTGATTCGTTTTCTGCTGATACCTCATAGGCGATTCCCCACACACACTCCTTGAAAAGAAAGAAGGCGATTATTTTTCTTATTTGTGATATGTCAGATTCTTTACAATTACAAGGGATAAAGTTACAGAAATATAGATTTCCATCCACTCTCGAGACTTACTTCTGGACTTGTTGATGATACTAGCGTTACAACTCTTCCAGGCTAAAAAGTAAACAGTAATTTATACAGCTATTTTATTATTTTAATTGTCAAAACCAAATGCTTGAAACCGTAATCCCTCGTATTATTATTATTATGGAGTCATATGGAATCTAAGTTTTCTTCATGTGGATTAAGCTAAGTGGGGTAATATTCGAGTTTTAAAAAAAAGGATCCCTTTAAAAATGTAGAAAACGCTTAGCTCTCTAAATTGGGACCATGAGTTGACAAAATAGTTGTAATAAATTGGAGATTGACACATTGAGCAATCGTGAAAGACTTACATATATCAACTGGATAACAATATCGTATTCATAAACAAAATCACCTTTAATCTGGACCTTAACGTTTCCTTAGAACTTGTACTTTCCAAAACCATAATATATTTCTTGAATTAAATATTGTGTAGAACAAAAAACATTTTCCATGTATAAAATACCAGCTGCACCATCATATAGGCCATAGAAGCCACAATACAAATAAAAACTAGCATTTATAACAACACGGGATCTCTAGTTTTACCACCCAGGGTCCTACATAAATTTCTAGAAGAAAAAGGATTAGTATCGAATTTTGGCAATTGAGTAATCTTACATTGCCAGGTATTCCTCTGTGATCTTCACTGGCTTGCCAAAATCTTCTCGAAAACCCCTTTATGAATCCGGGGACGCGTTGAATGTAGGGAAAATCTGCTTTCCACGTTAGCGAGCCGTAGCCAAAGATCCACATTTTCATTAAAAATATTAATAAATTGCGATATCACCACAAAGCAGCTGCTGCGTTTTGGAAATCTGCCAATTTTCTGGTTGCTTTCGTGGCGCTTGGTGGCGCTACAGTAAACATTTGGGATGCTGTATGACGTCAGTGAAGAAGATGAAAATGATGGAGGGTGGAAGGCAGAGGATCGGCTGTTGGAAAATCGACTGGTTTTGACCAAGAAATCAACTTTGGAAAGCTTTGGAAATTTGACTGATGGGTCCAATAGTTTCCGGGAACGATTGGTCTTCGGAATTCGGCGTTTCCAGCGTGAGCATAACGTTGTTGTATATGTAAATAAATAGTCCTGTCAAATTGCGTAAATTAATTAAGGGCGTTCCTACGTTTGTGTTATGATTTCGTAACTCGCCTCAGTTGTAAATTAAAAGTTAAAATGCACACAAAAAACTTTTACTCAAGCAACCCAATTAAATAGTTTAAAAAAATAATGTTGAAATTGTTGATTTCTTACATATAGTTTTGCCTTAATATCCGATCTTTCAATTACTATAAAAATTGTAATTTCCCATAGCATAAATAAAATTAACGTAATGAAGACCAAATGCCTTATATTCAAATTACTTTCTATATGTATGTTTAAATTATGTTGTAGTACGTGGAACCTCGATTGAATTATCCGAGTTATTAATGTGAACCGATAGCACGAATGACAGCTGACATCTTGTATTCAAAATAAATGATATGTTTATAAAAAATTTTTAGTTTATGTTATAAAAAAGCAAGGAATTAATTAAAGCATATTTTTGCAGAAAATTACATGTATTTATTATATACTTTCGTGGTTAATTATTTTCAGATGAGATGAACAGCGATATTTAGAAATGACAACCTAGTTATTTTTACAATTTTCCACTTTTCCTGATTTTTACTTCATCAAGTGCTTTTTATTAAAATTAACTGTCTTATACAGTTTTACACTCAACTTTTAACTTCTATAGATATGCAAGTAATAAAAAAAGTTATAGATTAAGGGAAATTATTATTATGAGGCTAATAAACACCAATGTTATGTAATAGTATTTAAACTTAAAAAAAGTCCTTACATATTTCGTATTACAGTAAACTCAGATAATCGGGGTTCTACTGAATAAGCATATACATAAAGGTATTTGTGTTCGTTTAAATTATTGTGACATTGCCCAATCCCGTTAATTCCGAATTTCAATCAGCGGGAATTTCGAAATGGCCCTTACTTTAAAAATGCGTCTCATGTATCAAGCATTTTCAATGTCTTGCAAAATCCAAAAACATTTGTAATATGAACCTTTTATAAAAACGTACATTTTCCTTCTGCTTAAAAATATCCTTCTTTTGATTAGGGTTCTTGGAGATTGTTCAATTGATTGCATTTGCCATATTTGACGGTATAATCTAAAGCTGCACGACCATGGCAACTAGAGCGGCAACATGTAAGCTAATTTTTCATTTTAGTTAATGAAATTAAAAAGTACCTTGAATTTTTACATATTTAAATTAAGCAGTCAATTAAACTACTGTATGACTTTACTTTGCAACTGAAAATAGTCTGTTGTTTTTACCATCGTAAAGACACATTTTCGTGGAAATTTCTTTTTTTTTTGTACTCGTGAATTCGATGTATAATTTCAGTTTCTATTTGAATTTTTTTTTAACTAATCGACACTTTCATTTTAGTTACTGCAAAAATCCATACATTGAGCGAATTTTATTTCCGAGCACGACATGGCGTTTTGTCTTTGCCATCTGGGATTGACATTGCGAACACCCTGAAATACTTTGCCCAAACTCTTTTGGGGTAAAAAATCATTTTTAGTTTTCCTTTGAATTCTTTAAATTTGATTTGATGCTAACTAGCGGTACTTTTCCTGATTCGTTTTTTAGCGTGTTGAAAGATGTCCCCAGCATTCCTGTGGAAATGATGCGCACCAAGGAGCAGGATCACGCACGCTTAGGTCTTTTTCCCATCTTGGACTACAAAGCGTTGCATCACGTGGTAGTTCAACTAGTGGATATCGTTCCTCATATACAGCATGGTGTGCACGGTAAAGACTGGATTTATTTATGCCATTATCGAATCGATCAAGTTTTTGAAAATGATCGCGTTTTCAATTCGATGTATTCTCTAATTAAACATCATAAATTCCTTAGTCCTGGGCCAGTCTCTGCTACATACTATTGTATGTTTGGTTCCATTTCTTGAACATGAGTACATCGACACACTCCCAAATTTGGTTGCTTCAGCTATGACCATTTTCCCCGATTCTCTCCATCAAGAAATTCTGGATGCTCTCTGCTGTCACCTTCTGCCATTCACGATCTGTAAGAATAATATAAGTTTATAGTGACTCGCTCGTTAGTTTTTTATAATGTTTTGTATTGTTTCTTTTTTGTAAAATTTTCGATTTTTTTATTTTCACAATTTCTTTAGCATCCGATAGTTTTGAGAATCGCAATTATGCCACTCTTTCCACATCGTCCATCATCATGACTGTATTTCAGTACTCCAAGAATCCAGGTATGGGTTTATTGTGATATTCAGCTTTTAAATTCTTTGTAAAAAAATGAGGATATATCCCAAGTGATTCTTGGAATTGTTTCTCACAAAAGGTCTGTTGACAAATATCTGTGGCAGCCCGTGTTGCCAAGTAAACAGAGGTCTTCAAATTAGACAACCATGTTGAATTTAAATCCTTACTTACTTGCAGGACACCATTGCCAACTGTTGGAATGTCTCATGAGTTTGAAAGTGGATGTTGTCAAAGATATCTTGTGCATCATTGCACATGGCACTGCAGTGGCTAGAGCGCCTGCGACCACTTTGCTCTTCCATTATTGGCCATCCTTGAATCCAACTCTTTATGATAGGCGCGGAATTCAGGACACTTTGCCTTGTGAGTGAAAGTGACCAAGGTCTTAAGAAAACATAATATGTTCTGAGACATATATCGTAAAAGTTTACATCTTTTGTATTTTTATTCAGCTCAGTTACAAATGTTTATTTTCAGCTTGGAAAGCAGCTGGATGCCAACGAGAGAATTGCCTTAGTGGGGAAAATAACGAAGCAATTAAGGTACAATTTAAATGTTTATTAAATCGCACACTTGCATGTCAACTCCAGTTATTCATAGGTAAATTCATATTGTACTTCTCATCTGGAATGTCTAGATTTGTTTGGATCCGGCAATTGCAGTAGGGACTGGCGATAATCCTCCTCCACTCTACGTTTGCCAGGGGTGTTCTGATCAGATCAGACAAGAGTCTGACAGCTGTCATCTATTGGACGTCCTGCTTCCTATGCAGCAGATTTCGGCCACTTGCGAAAACAAGGTTTCTTAGTTTTTTATAATATCAATGTTTTGCAGCTTTTCGTTTTTTTGGAAATGGATCAAGTCCTTTATACGCTATTAGAAACTACTTTGCAGTGTAAGGGATTAAAAAGACCTTGTTGAGACAAGACTTAATTTTGTATGATAATTTCAGAATTGCCGTGCCGCTGATCGCACCGCATTGTGCACATGCTTTTCTATGGAGTGTGCGAGCTACAATGGCAATCGTCCGACGCGTTACTGCGCACAGTGCCACAGTATTCGCCATAACAATCGACGTGGTGGTGATCACGTGGTTCACCTGCCCATTGAGAGCCCTTGGAAATCTGATCCGGAAATGCACATGTACATGGTGGAAGCCATTATTAGGTAATTTATGCAGATAATATTATTTAAAAAATGTGTTTGGAAAAAAAAGATTTTCTCTAAAATTGTGAATATATTCATTAGTCTTTTGAAGGAAGCCCAACCGATTGCTGATAAAAATTACAAGGAAACTGTGGATCAGCACATACGTGCAGCACTATTGGATGCAGATGAACAAATAGATTCGAACATATTAGAGGAGCGTCGAATGCTTAGCCGCTATGGCATTTATCTCTTGGTTGGGCTTTGCACTCCCAATGAAGACACTTCTGTGGTAACGCTCGATTTTGTCGTCAATACTTAGTTATATATGAGAGTGTGTAAGGTTACGAAGGAGCATTTATTTTTGTAATTATAGGAAGCTCTCGGGCGATTATTAGCGATGTTGTTTCAGTGGTTTGATGCGACGGCTTATTTAAAAGATGGTATTATGCATTCAATAAAAATCACCCTTTCGTAATATTAATTGACTTACCATTGTCATTTTATTTCACCTAGATCAAGCTGGTAGTTTACTTGAAAGGCTAAAATCGGAGGTAATTCTAAACTAAATATTAATAAGTTTGTTTATAAGAATTTAAAAATGTACTCTTATTAATGATTCTGCATTTAGACAAATTGTGAACATATCCATTAGCACTGAAAATTTGAAATTGAACTTAGTTTGAAAGGCGTTTTAAGAATTCTGTTTTTTAAACTGTCTTGTTTTTCTTAAACTTTTTCATTTCCAGTATGTTTACAATTGGTTGATGGAAGTTTGTAAGTCCCATTTTGAGGTTTTCGTTACTGCATTATTGCCACATCCACCAGAATATGCACGAGTTGGTGGACATTGGTAAGAAAATACAACAAATAAAATCATTATATTAATGTGTTTATTATCCCCGATACAGGAAGTTATTGTTTTATGTATATACATTTACATGATAAGTACATTTCTGGTCGCTTTAGGGTCTTTAGTTTTTTTTTGTATTAGTAATTTTGATCTGGTTATTCACTGAAGATATTTTTGCTTGACATTTTCAAGAACTTTTTATAATTTTTTGTTTAATGATTTGCTTCACATTTTTTTGAGGAATCTTAAGCATTTTAATGGTTTGCTTTCAAGGGATACAGTAACAAGCAGGACTGGTCACATTAAGGAAGGTTTCAATCGATTGTTCTGTCTTGTGCCATATGAAATCATCAATCTGGAGGCAAGTTCTTTCGGTCATTGGTTTGCAATTATGGTTTGTTATGCCATGATGAAAATTAAAATCTGGCATTGATTTCTGTTGTAGGTGTGGAATTACATTATGCCATCATGGATGCACAGCATTCGTACTGAGGTTCCTGAGAGTGAGCTTCCAGAATTGAAAATGCTTCTTAGGTACATTATTTAAAAAAAGTTTTGCCATTAATTAACCTGTTTATCAATAAATATAGTGTAGCTTTTTTTTCCAAATTCATTAGCAAAGTCCTGGATCCAGAAATGAGTCCTTTAGGGTTCGATGCTTACAGCATGTACAATTTCTTTTCCATTCGATTTCATAAGACGAGTGCCCGAGTGCAAGAACAAGCTTTGCTGTGGTTACAGGTGAATTGCCCGTTAAAGAGTGAAAATGTCTGAATAAACTATGCACATTATGATCTGCCATCATTTTTATCTGTTACTATTATTTAGATTCTTTGTGAATTGGATATTGTGGTTCCCCTTAGCCTAATATATTCAATGTTCAACGATGGTATAAATTCAATCCACGCTTCGTCAGGAAATCGTTTAAGTAGTCAAGCCAGACCTCTTTCTCCTGGACAGTCTACCCTTGTCAACACAGTCATTTGTTAGTATTCTTATTCGGCTGGTTGCCATTAATCTAAGCTAGTTATTATTTCAAGTTCTGTTCTGATTTTATGATTCAAGCTAACGAAGAGGCTAATGAGGTGATTAGGCCGACATCCCCAGACTCTAGTGACGAACAAGTTCCAGAAAAAGAGACAGAATACAAGTTTGATGCTGAAGTAAATTTGCCTTGTTTTGTGCTGATGTTGGATGTTCTCTTGAAGCAGGTAAGATTGATGTGAAGAATATTACTTTTTGAGAGTGTGCTAAATTGACCGTGCTTGCTTTCTATAACCTTACAATATCGTTCTGTTCAGATTGAATTGCAAGAAGTAAACCCTCATCAAGGTCTGGATCACATTGTTTCACAAGAAACACTGTTCACCTTGAGAGAAATGATAACGGCTCCTTGGACAGGAATGCATACATGCAAAGAGGAAGATAGCTACGAGTGCATTTACTGTGAAACGTGTACCACTTTCTACCAGTTGGCTCTTGATGCATTGGACTATATTTCGCCCCTTCCCGAGACCATGGATTTATCAAAAGTAATGTTTTGCATACTTGTAATATCAACTTTGAAAATATTGTATTAACATGGTCATCGTTTTCAGATGGCAGATCAGGAAATTATCATAGATGAAAGTAGGGGTAAAGTGCCTCACGACGACCATCATTTATCCAAAGTTGCGAGTTCATCCTGCGTTGCTGATATTCCAGTAGGAATATCGATGAAAGAGCTTGAAACAAGACTGGAGAAGCACGAAATCGAGTCTTTAAGTTCCTTGCCGCTTTTCACAGCTACCGTGCAAACAGTGGCAGAAGCTGAGCTTCAGACAGTCTCTATTATTCCCACGGAAGAGGTTGTTAAAGCTGTAGCCCATGCCGTAACACTCTCGGAGACGGATGTAGGTAGGTAACCTGCATTCGCTAAATGATTGAAAGAAACAAGGTTCTATCATAAAATCTAAACCCTCAAATAAAGTGACATTACCAGAGCAATTTTTTTTTTCTAAATAAAATATAGGTTCTGCTAAAGTATCTGTGGTTCAAGCAACGATTGTCGATGAAAATGAACAACCACTGTGCAGTACGAGAGATGCTCCCAGCGAAGAAGAGGGCAATTTCTGGCAGACGAGCCAAGGAAAGTTCAAGTTTACTCTGGATGAATTGCCCATGTCTCTACGATTAATTCATCTCCTCTTAACTGTTAGTTCACAAATGTTCATTCACTCGCTAGAATTGCATTTTGTTATTTATTCCCTGATTTTTATACACAATTATGGTGTTAACTCAAAACAGCAGGAGGTCGATAAGCACACTGAAGCTGATATCTTGTACCACGTTCTCAGTTGTTTGAAAATCCTTTGCTTTCGCTGTGAATGCCTCATAAAAGCAGCCAGAGAGCATCGCGGATTTCTTATTTGGTGCCAAGAAAATCTCATCATCATCAAGTGAGTTGTGTCAATTATTATAATTTTTTAATTTTCTACTCCGACACTTGTATTTCTTTTTAGTTTTTCTAATGATTTATTGCAGTTTATGGAAGCAGCTTCAGGTGGAAAGTTGCAACGTTGCACAGATTGGAGTGCAAATACTTCTTCATTGCCTCACTTTACCCTCTGGTGCGGATACATTCTGGAAAATTGTGGAAGACAGTTTTCATGATGTTAACTGGAAAGTTCGTTATGCAGCCGGTTAGTATAATATTATTTATGTACCCACGACCAGCTGGGGATATGCCCCATCCATTCCAGGCAAAACGATTAGAATCCCATGGCCAATTTTGCTTTAATTGTATTTCATAAGTCCAAAAATTCAAAATTGTGCAAGTGTCACCAGCGTTCAATTTCTATAATGAATGTTTTACTTTATTCCAGTTGAAAAAGTGACACTTATTGGGCGCTTCCTGGACATTAGCATGGTTCATCATAGCAGTGCCATTCAGACGTCATTGGCCAATGCATTTTCTTATTTGATCAGCAGTTTGGATGATGTGAATCCTCATGTTGCTGAACGGGCGACGCTGTATTTGGGAACTATTCAGACCTCTTCTCTCAAATGCCTTTGCTGGTGTTTGGAAGTACAATTTGAATTGGCTGTTGTGGACCGACCAATCATTTTACAGACTCTCTATCAGTTGTATAATTGCTTGCCTGAGCGCAGCATCCTTAGTTGGGAATTTTTCTTGAATCGCTTCGATACACTTTTCTTGGAGGCCCAAGTAAGTTTGGAAAAGTCAGGAGACATTGCCTACCCAAGAGGTGAGTCAATGAGTATCACATTCTAAAATAATGTTTTGAATCAAATTCCTATCTATTTTTGATGCTGCTCAAGTCCAAAAAAAAAAAACTAATAAATAGAAAAGTCGAGAAGAAAAACTCGGATTTTCTATCAAAAATTCCTAACTTTTAGTCGGAAATTTTATAAATTTCTTAATAATGAAATCCTAAACCAATACCGAATTTTTTTTTGATTTTTGTTAGTATGAGCATGCTAAATAATGTTCTGCTAAATCCTTCGTTTATTTACAAATTTTTCTTTCAATGTGTTAGATTTAAGGAATACGGACACTCAAAGCGACATTTTTGTTCAGAAACTCAACCGGGCTCACGAGGCGCTGAACCAGTTAACGGGGCAAAGCGTAAGGTCGCTCAGCGTTAGTTTAGGAACTAAACTTCGGTACAAACGAGCTATGTCGGCACCTTCTGGAATGACGTGCAAGCAAGAAAAACTTGGTATGTGCGGATCATTTCTTGATTATTGAAATAAATTATTGATTGTTCTTTCAAATTCTTTAAGTTTTTCGTCCTATCGTTAATTTTGGTTTACTTAAATCTTTTCAAACCTTTAAGTACTGTTAAATCAGGAGCTAGCTCAAATGTTTTTCTATCCCACACTCCCAAAGCAACGTTGAATTTGTCATTCATCAATTTTTATTTTGCAGTTGATAAAGAAAAACTATTCAGTCGTCAGTCATCGGCACCTGTACTTAAACGAAAAAGTTCCAAGTTTGGTGTTGCTCACCTTCACCATCCTTTAGTGGTCAATTTTCCCAATCATTTATTTTCAGGTAGGCACTTGCTAGCCTTCTTACATACAATTTGCTAAATGATGTTTATATTTTTCGCATTTTATTTCATTTGGGTTTTAGCCTAACTGTTATTACAAATACTGTATTTGGACTTCTGGCATTTCTGAATTTTGCTGCTTGTTGAGACCGATTTGAAATTACTTTTTTAATGCCGTCAGATCTTGAAATCAGTTTTATGTTTCACTAACAGATGGTCATCTGAAGGAGTCTCATGATGAGCAAAATTTCCTTTCCATGTTTCACAAATTGATGGAAAGTGACGACCGTGACCAAGATACACTTCATCTTCTGGTTTTCTTGTTGATGCAGGTACACTCATGTTGTATTATGGCAAAAAATTATTTGATTATTGTCAGCTGTATATTCATCTATATTGTATTCGTCAAGTTTCTGGCGCAACATGAACAAGCGTTTCCCACGGATGAAAAGGTTATCGCAAAAACCCAAGTAAATTTATTTGTCTTGCTCATAATTGTTTATTACAATTTCCTGATATCTTTGTACATCAATCTTAGTTATCTTAATTTTCAACACATTTTAGAATGTTGTTTTGCGTCATTTGAACCTGTTATTGGGTTACAGTCCAGCAGAAAAAGGTTTCTGCATCGCACCATCAAAAATGAGGTACGGTAGTTTATAACTATTTCATCCATGTTGTGGCTTTAGCTAATTTCAGCAGTCTCCATTTTCCAATGTTTGTTAATTTAATGTAATTTTTACTTTGCAGACTTTCACCTGTTTTTAATGCCTTTCTTTCCAACTTACCACGGGTAAATGAAAAGCATCCCTGGATTTAATTCATTCATAATTTATATCCATGCACCAACTTTATGACACGTTTTACAATACTTTTCCAAGGAATCACGGTATATTCTTTGTGCAGGTTCTTGATCGCAACTTCAAGATGGCCAACATTCTGCTCCCTATCTGCGTTCCTTTGCTCCTTTATTGCCCGGCTCCTTTTCGTAGTTCCGCCGAGGCACCTCACCTAGGTTACAGCCTTTGGTGCCTGGAGCCTCGTTCCCGACATGCTTGGTTGCAGTCTGTCGCCGTGTTAGTCTATAAAGTAGGTTTCGAGTACTTTTTCTCATTTATTCTTGAAAATTCAAAATGCTGATGTTGGATATTTTGTTTTAGTATCGTTACAATGTACCACCGTTGTCCAAGCAAGTCATGTCGCTAGCCAGAATTGTTCTGAACACCTTGACGTTTCACAGCCACCGTTGTCGAGGTTTACTCAATTCCAATTTAAACAACATCGCCAATGTGCCACAATCAAGAGGTACGTACACTGTTGTATGCCTTATTTTTTATTCATTCCACATTTTGACGTCACTGACTGGTCTGACATGTTGTACCTCGGATTTTAAATCTTTCATGGTTTAATCACATAGTGATTTTCTTGGCGAAATATGAGATTCATTTGTAAGCAAATAAATAATGGAAAATACTTCTTAAATGTTTTGATCCTGACCGTATAACAAAAACTATACTTAGGAGAGAATATGTCAGAAAATGTTGTTTTAGTAAAATACAACATATCTATGATATTTCAATCAGACGCAATGTGTTAACTCTTGATTTGTCATACAAGAAATGAGCATGGTGTCGGCAGGGGAACTTTGCAATATCCAAGAGAGAGACACGCCACCCTATAGTCCGAGGTCTACGATGGAGGGAGTCATAGTCACCATTACGGCCCCCGTCGAGGGAAAGGTTCATTATCAGAAAATGATGGTTCCCTCAGATGAACAGGCCGTCTCTGCTTCTGATATGGAGGTACGATATAAATATGTTGTATAACACATGTCACAGATAATTTTTTTACATATTTGACCTATGATTAAACTAAACTCAAAATCCTTGGTATTTCTCTCATTCAGCACTGGAAACATCGCAAGATGCCCGATTTCCCTAGTGATGTAGATGATGTTGAACCCGAATTGGAGGCCATTCCTGAAAGCATTCCTGAAAGTCCGAAAAGTGAAAGCCCACAAGCCGATAGTTTGCAAGTAAATATATTTTGGCACGCTTAAATCCAACGTTTTAATTTATCTAAAGATAATTTTTATGTCATCCATTGCATTTCAATTCATTATTAAATACTTTGAAACGCTTATACTTTCATTCAAGGATTCTGTTGAAGAGCTAGAAAACGCAGATGGACCATTCGCTGAAAAGGCAAAGGTTCGTATAGAGAGTGGAGTTGCATACGCCGAGGAGGGACTAGTGGTCATCAGTCCTCCTCTGGAGATGGCAAGTAAGGCTATGGTCAAGGTTCAAACCGGAGGTGTCGAACACAGAATGGTCCAGCAGATCCAGCAATTTAATCAATCCTTTGATAAGGACAGGCGCTCTTCCAATGGCGGGGAAGGGCGTCAGAACATGATTTTAAACACAGAGGACAGTTTGGCCTCTGATGATTCGGATGACATTCGACACATGACCATCCAGGCTGATTCCGTCTTCATTGCCAAGTTAGAGCCCTACAAGCATGAATCGCCTAAGCGTGACGTGGCAGAGAGTTCATCTAACGATGGATTGAGTCCTTCTCATAAAAACAGATTTCCCCTGATGAAAAGCACCTCAATGCCGCCCTCAGCCGTGGCTGTCAATCAGGACCAAAAATGCCAGACAAAGTTGCGCTCCCTGGACGAAACTTGCTCCACGGTTAACAATGGCAAAGCGGGAGCGAGCCGCTGCCTGGAAGTGCTCGATGCGAGCCGACTGGAAAACGCCACCCTTCGTCGTGCAGAACCGGCTGTGGTTTCTCAAACCGGGAAACGCGTACCCCCTTACCTCTTCCAGCCAATTCAGTCACATCCTATCACCGTTGAAAAGAGCAAAACAAGCACCGAGTCACACGTCGAGCAAAAGACCATTAAAGTGGAGCCAAAGAAGTCACCTTCGGCAGAGCTCCTCGATTCTCCCATCTCCTCCAAACCAGTTGTCAATAAAAATGTGCCCTGGAGCATTCAGATTCACTCGCCCATCAAGCTGGAAGCCATCTTGCCCCCAAAACCAAGCCCTGAGAGACTTCTACCTGTTGGACCATCAGTAAAAATGGCTGAGACGCCACCGGAGAAAAGGTTCAATCTTGCCGCATTCGAACCGCACAGAATTTCATCCGGCAATAGGGCCACAGCTTCCTTTCACAAACCTTCTTCCGCTGATTCTTCGTTTTCAACGTTGGCTGCCGAACAACAACCACTACTGGACAATAGCCAAGCCCCGCCCAACGAAAAAGGTGAAATGAGCGAGCCTTCGAACACGTCCTTGCTGAACAAGGTCTGGCAGGCGTTTGATGGATTTAAGCCATCGTCATCTAATCACAAGGAGGAGTCTGGAGTTCTGGAGAGCGTTGTTGTCGACCATGGCGATGGACTGCACATGGCTACGGCCTCGGTAGTACGCGTGTGTGGTGGCGACACTCCAGGCCTCATCGAAGCAGGTGCCATTTCCGTTCGCCAGCCAGTGGTCGTGGTGATGAATGAAGAGCCTTCGCGATCATTTAAAAATGCGAGCAGTGCGGAAGCCACCTCACTTTTGGCCGTCACCCCGCAAATAGAACCGATTAAGGCGTCCCTTAGCTGCTTGCCCACAACAAGCGTGGATCGAGGGACGGAAAGCAAGGCAACGAAAGATTCTGGCTTCCTCGCCACATCGTTTGCTGTTCCCGTGCCACTGCCTCATTGGAGTGGCGGCGATGTTCTCAAGGACGGTTTTAACATCAGTACTATGGGTCCAGCGACCTCAGGGAATGCGGCACGAGACACTGAAGATCTGCACGCAAGAGCGAGCCTCACCACTGTAGATGACATCGGATTAAGAAGGACCGCTACGGCTGGTTTGGAAAGCTTTACTTCTAAGGGGCTGCAGAGACTTTATCCTTCGTTTCGCATGGCCTCGGAGTCACAAAATAAGGTGAGCTTCGAAGACTTTGACTGGTGTTGCATCCAAGATATATCCTTATATATTGCAAAGATAAACCAACATGCAATCGTTTAAAAAGATGTTTTATTTTAAAGCCCACACCAAGCCCTTGTCCAAGCCCCAGGCAGTTGACCAAGGCGTTTGATGCTCACTTAGATTTATTGTATCAGAGCAACTTAACGGGCTTAGAAGGGGAATCCCCGTTGGACCAAGAATCTTCTCCATTCCACTTTTTAGAAAAACACTCTCATCGACATGAACATGGTGATCTGCTCATCTCATTAATTCCTCTTTGCTTTGGTTCGATTTTTTTTTTAACCGAATTTTTCTTAATTTAGAGGACAATCGAGTTAAAGGACATTTTCGTCAAAGGCGACAGAGGAAAACTGCAATTGACCCACAGAAAATGGCCGATATGAGAAACACGGGGAACAGGTACAAAGAAATCTGATGCCAGTTAGGGCATGAGCATGAAATAAGTAAATGGTACTGGATGTTTCGAGCTTATTTCAATAACAATATGGAAACCATCTTAGAAAATCACGAAAAGGCGACCTTTCTGGCAGTGGGGCACGCTCCTCTGCCCAGGCTGCTCAAAAGGGGCCTGAAGAGGTGGTGGTGGAACGATGTCCAGAATGTGGATCTGCTCTCGAACACTACAGCGAAGAGGAGCTTGGCTTGTGTATCGTGATTTTAGCCACCTACATCCACAGGGAACCCACCTCCATCGCATCGTTATTGCCAGAGATACTGCACACAGTTTCCAGGTGATTCCTAAGTCTTATTTTCTGTTTTCCCAATCAGCCAGGGTGGAGAGCTTTACATTTTCTTAATGATGTTGTTTTAACATTTGAGCAGAGTCGCTTCTAATGTGATGTATCCTTGGGAAAACGAAAACAACATGTACGTGCCCGGCAATGTTAGAAGCGTGGCGCGCCAGTTTCTCCGCTGTGTTCTGCACCAATTGGCACCGAGCGGGGTTTTTATTCAGATTTTCCAGTCGACGATTGATGGTGAGATCTCCAACAGGAATTGGACGTGAATTTTAATTTTTTATTGCTTTTAATCTAAAAAAATTATTTTTTAAGTGCAACCTTACCTGAACAAAAATCCCAGATTTCCAACGTTTTCTATATATTAAATTCCTGAATTTTAACTACTTTCTCTACTTTTAAAAACTGGTATAAATTAAACTCACTGATATTTTAGCTTTGATTTAGTGGTTTCATTTTGCCAATTTTTTTGGCAAAAAGTTTTCCATGTTTTGCATTTGTAAAATTGTATTGGAGGCCTTCTGTATCGAATTTTAGCACATTTCTATCTTTGTGTTTAGGAGCGAGGGTTAATACATTCTTTTTTAAAATTAGAACCCGAATTTTTTAAGACGATTGCATTGGCTTTGACTGACTTCAACGAGTTGAATCCTACTGCTCCTTTACAACTTCTGCTGGAGGGCCTCAATGAAAAAAAAATTCTTCCTTCTGAGTGCATCATGCGCATCTTGAACAATATGGCTTCTTATATGGACAGCCTGCAGCTGGATATTTCTGCGTCCACATGGGCTGCAATTTTACCCCAATTTGAAGCCTTTTTTCGTAAACTGGTTTTAATTCTGCCTTCCGATGTTGATATGACGCCAACTTTGCGTATATTTTGTAACATATTACATGTCCAAGGACTTAACTCCTTCAAAGTAATTTCTCCTAGGATAAATATCTTGAGATTTCTGCGCAATCAAGTTAACGGCAATTATTAGCAGTAATGTTGCTATTTGTTTATTTGCAGACTATTCTCGACCCTTTTTCCAAGATTCTCAGCTTCGCCATTCAGCATAGCAGTTTCAAGTATCAAATATTGTTGGATTTGTGCCATCTGTGTAACAGGGCTTTTTCTAAAGTAAGTTTCCAAAGTTTGTTTTCAGGCTATTTATTGATCCATGCATTCCAGCATTACCCATTGCAAATATCTTTAACGAAATTGATCGATTGATTGTTGTTTTTGCAGGAACGTGATAAACTCTACATGTCGAGAACCGTGGTTTTTGAATTAGTTCAGGCATTGAAGTTCAAGACCAACATCCCAGATGAGAATTTATTAAGGCTCGTGCAAGTGAGTGTTCATTTGTAGAGTTTTAAGATCATGAAGTATTTAATCCATTCGTGCCTTCTCTTTTATATTCAGTTCATAATACAAGATGCTGGTGGTACACTTGGTCCTAGCATTATCATGGAGGATATTGGAGCAACCATTTGGGATGTCCAGAATATGATTAACACGAGTTCGAGTGAGTGCATGAGACAGTATTTTGCAGAGGCCTTGGATTTCGTGGCTGATGTCCATACCCTCAGTAAAATAAAGGTTTGTTTCTGCATGTTTGAGCTGCTCGACATTCTTGTTTTTACGTTATGTTGATTAGGCATTGTTTTAGCAATTTAACTACAAATTACTTATGAAATTCTAAATTCTCAATTAAGTTTATTTTGAAAAAACATATGCTTTTTTTTAAGTGCATATTTCTTTCAGCTTTACTTTTTAGATCTGTTTGCTTATTAAATTATTGCCGACGCATTTTAGAGTAACTTCAAAGGCACATTGGTCGGATTGAACGAAGACACTTTGGGAGGAACCCTAAAAGCAGGAATAGCACAATATTTGGCCCTGGAAATCACACGTGGAAATAATCGCGAGAATCGAGCCACCAACAGATATTTGCCCTGGCTGTACAATCCTATGCCAGCTGTTCAGCAAGGGTCAGTCATAAGTCGATATGTTCTTATTTTAATTGCTATTTCTCTATGTTGTGGATGCTTTTTTACGTAAAATTAAATTTGCAAATATTTTGGTTTAATCAGAAATAAATCATATTTTTATAAGAAACTTTTATTTAACTTTATTAGCATAATCTCACAATTTCCTGTTTTTATACAGTGTGAAATTTATTTTTGTCTCCGAAGAGACTTAATACAAAATTTTTACTTGTGAGAGTGATTATTTCCGAAATTATTGTGTGAGGTTTGAGAATCAAAGGCCTTTGATCACATGCTGTTGGAAATTTCATACATTCTTGCAAACCTGTTTTTTTTCTAAAATTTCTTATAGATTGTCTATATTTCCTTCACGACGAACTGTTTAATTGCTTCTCTGATATTGTATGATTTTAGTCCCAAAGAGTTTATTGATTGTGTGACTCACATCCGCCTACTATCGTGGCTTCTCCTGGGCTCTCTAATCCACATGATGGTTGTTGGAAATAATAGCAATTTGGTGTGTCAGCCAATCCCATTGGAAGCTAGTGCCCATGTTGCCGATCATATCCAAGTAATCTTGGCTGGATTTGCTGAGCAATCCAAGGTACAAATAATATGCAAAGAATGCTTTGTCATGGTTAATATCTTAAAATTTATGTACTAACTTCAATTCAATATTTATTCTTATTTCAGGCTTCTGTTTTGCATATGTCTTCATTGTTCCATGCATTCATTTTATGTCAGGTAAAGTTTTTATTTTCTCTGGTAAACAATCAGGAATAAAAAAAAAAATTACGAAAAACAAATTTGTGTCTTTTTATGAAATTGCTGGATATAAATTTTTGAAATTTTTGTTTTGTTTTATTAATTCAAGCTGTGGACCATGTATTGCGAGCAATTGACGTCTTTGAACATGCCCGGCAGCGAGCCATATCATTCTGCATCACTCACCATCGTTGACTTTTGGGCCAAAGTGACCCCTGGCATTCTACAGTTACTCTCCCATTCAAAAGTGGTGAGTATTCACGGATATGGTTGTAAATTGTATTCGATGCAACTACAAGTACCAGTAGCTGCTTTATGGATATTTAAAAAAAAATTTCAACTATTTGTCAAGAAAATTTTTTAAATTGTTCATTACACAGTATAATTTTACGATATGATCGATGCTAGATATAAATGCATGTATTAAGTTGTTTGAAAGGTTTATGACATTAGATGATAATGTAAGCATAAGGTATTATAAATTCAGCAAACATTAAACATTAATGTTTGTTTATTTCGAAGGTTATTACAAGAAAGTGTGTATGGGACGTATACCCTTCCCATATTGCAACTGTTAGCTGACTGCAGGGTATAGTTAAATTGAATTTGGGATAGTTTGGAATTTTTTTTGGATATTCTTTGGAAGTAAATTCAATCGTCACATGAAATAAAAAAAAAATAATTGAATAGGCAAAATATGCAAGGGTTTTTTGTGCATTTTATTGAAATACAGTAAATTCATGGTCTGTATAGATAGACCATGGTAAATTGATGTTTCACGAAACACAATTCTTCAACAGTACAACTTTGAGGATATAAGTGCAGTTTCCCCACACTTTACTTACTGCTCTGTAATATTTTTACATTTCAAGTGCAATGTTCTATTATGCTATCTGTTTTTTCTTGCTCTTGTTTCTAAACTCTTGTCTGCTATATTACGTATCTTCTCTTTTTAATTTTTTGTTTGCGCTCACTCACTCAGTGTATCTTTTTTAAACTATTTTGTCTGATTGGCTATCTGTAAAGGATGGAGAGTTCCAGGTTGGCCGTGTTTTATTCACTTGGTCATTGTACTATATATTGACATCTTTTTATTTTGGCTACCATTCCCACACATTATAGTTAAAATGAGTATTGCTGCATTCAGCAGATAAACTTTGTCGATATTCAGACTTAAGAATGAATTTTCAATTCTAAAACCAAGCTTTTCGGTTGCTTGTCCATGATAAATGGTTAATGATAAAAACTCGCACAGTGATAATAAGCATGTTGACAAAAACTGTGCATATTGACATATGCTACGATGGTGTTTAATAATTTAGCAAAAAGCATTAGGAACTTGGTGTTTTTTGTTTTGCCACTTTTTTCTTACGATTCTTTCTGTTTACTTAGTAGTCTTTTAGCATTTTGTTAGTATTTATTAGCTTATTAAAATTGCTTTGATAATAGTATATTTATATATTTTGTTTTGTATTTAGCTAGCTGAGATGGTAACCTTACATTTTCTGAGCCTTATTGAAGCCCTAATTGAGTGCAATTCCACGGTGTTGTCAAAGGTGATCTGCTAACTTTTTTCTGTGAATGTTTTCAGTATGTTTCTTTGCCACTGTAATCTAATTTTATTTATTTGTAGCTATTCGCCATGTGGAGACCAGTGTTGCATTCATATCAGAATCAGGTGAGCATTTGCTTGAATGGTTAAACAATTGCAATCTCTTTTTGTGTGCATATTGTGCTGAGTGACGAATTTAATAGATGTTGAAATAGTCATTCTTCTATACGTTTCATTTTTTAGCTTCCTGGTCACTTGGTGGTTCGTCTTCAAGCTTGCGAGAATCGGCCACCTCCTACCCAAACCAAAGACGAGGCTGCGTCAACCACAGCCACCCTCCTGAAGTGGGTTCAGAGGTTGCAGTTTAAAATGGGACAAATTGAACTTCAGTCGTCGGCTGCAACACAGTTTTATTCAGTGTAAAGAATCCTAGCTCGAAATTTCGAAAGGTGAGGGTAAATTTATGCTCGAGAATTTCACAGAAAAATTTTAAGTAGTCACATAGAACGAATTGCCCGTCACTGTGTACTGATCTTTTTGTAATCCAAATTGTAGAAATTTACCACGTTTCTCTTTATTTAAAAATACTCCAAATCATTATTTTGGTCGATATTTTGGCTGCATTTAAAATATATATATATATATATATTCTACAAAATAATCAGTGTTGTGCCAGTGGCTAAATGAGGTACATAAGTTTTAGTACTATTAATTAAAATAATTTATTAACACATGCTTTGTATAGGATTTATCATTCAAAAAAAAAATTATTTGTAATGGTTAGGTTTGACAGATTAGAATACTGGGATTAAATTATAGAATGTATGGAGAAATAATTTAGAAAAATAGATTCAAAACTGCAGATTTTTTGAGTAATTAAATTTTTAAAACAGTATTTCGTCACTCCATTATTAATGGATAACTTTATTTATAAAATAACTATTCCCTCAATGTGCTGGAAGTTTATAATTTTAAATTAGTTTATAGAATTATTTTAAATACAATATCTAATATAATTTTGTTTAGACCAAACACGTACTTGTGTTATTAATTGTTTTGTAAATTGGGTTAGTGTATTTATAGTTGCATAATAAACGTCCTATATTATGTTGATGATTTTATTTTATGAGATTTAGCGAATCCAATTGTAGTTGTATAAAATTAGCGTAATAAGTACATTTTCTAAATTATATTATAGATCGATTAATTTTAAATGACATTTTTTTTTCTCGTAAATCTGCAACCACGCCTAGCACGAATGCATGGCAGAAAAGCTCGATGATGTGCAATGAAATTATTAGATTTCCTGCTATGCATGGTTGCATATTCACGTAAGAAACATAAATGTAATTTATAACTCTGTGATCTATAATTAAATGTCGAAAATTGCTCGTTAAACGGTTAATGTTTTGAGAAGCTACTCGTCAAGAACCCCTCTGCATAGGAAAATAATTTTTGATTTGCCGCTCATTTTCACTGCCGCCGTCCGCGAGGGGACGCTGATGCTAGTTAGCCATGTTTGGTTGTCGGCTTTTTTGAAAGCTCATTTTAAAACTTCTTTAAGTTCAAGAAATTCATCTTAAAACCGTTTTAATATGGATAGTCAAGGAAGACAAGTGATCGTTTGTGATAATGGAACTGGCGTAAGTCTGTTTTTTCTACATTTTCTACGGTTTTTGTTGGTGTGCACTTTGGGAAGGGTGGAGCAAAAAAGTGAATACAATTTGACATTTCTTCTTGCTTTGGTCATTTTAGGACCTTTTTAGGTAGTTTGAAACTCGTTAGGCGCGTAATACATTTATTGTGTTTTCATAGTTTGTTAAATGCGGCTATGCAGGGGCTAATTTTCCAGCCCATATTTTCCCATCGTTGGTTGGACGTCCTATTATCAGAGCAACTCACAAAGTTGGAGAAATTGAAGTGAAGGTAAATATCTCAATGATAAATTTATTAAAGTTGTTCGATATTTATTACATAATTCGTATCATTTTTCCACATTTTTGTAGGATCTAATGATGGGTGACGAAGCGAGTAACTTACGGTCCATGTTGGAATTGAATTATCCTATGGAAAACGGGATTATTCGCAGGTGAAGATGTGTTGTATATATATTATATAAGTACATTTTTTTATTTAATTAACAATGTTCTTGTGATACCCACATCATGGTAATTATAGAGAGATTGATAGAGACTGAGAGTTAATTGTAGAGATATACGTACAGGCAGGATAACTGCAATTCAGGTTATAAATTTAAAGCCATATCTACGTATCTCGTTTTATAAGATTTAGGCAGGGCCAGATGCAGATCGAAGATACGGCATTCAATTACTGTCAACTTTATGGTCAACATTCAACTATGTCGATTGCTGATTGTTGTTATTTTCTTACATTGACAGCTGGGAAGACATGTGTCATCTTTGGGATTATACATTCGGAAAGAGTAAAATGAATGTGGATCCAAAAGATTGTAAAATTCTATTAACTGAACCTCCCATGAATCCAATTAAAAACCGGGAGAAAATGATAGAGGTAAGTATGAAATGCATTAATTTTATTTGCCTTTCATAATTTCTATTTTTAATTTTAATTTTATATATTCAAAATTTAGGTGATTTTTGAAAAATATGAGTTTGCTGGTGCATACATTGCAATACAAGCTGTATTAACTCTATATTCACAAGGTTTGATTTACAATTTCTTTTTTAGAATGCTATTAGTTTGATATCTTATACAATATGTTAACTATTGTTTTATTTGTTTTAGTGTGAAATTATGCTTCATTTTGTTTGGTTTGCTTGGACACGCGTGCATGTTTTCCAATTATTTTGTTTTTTCCTTAATAGTTGAAGTAGTTTCCGGATGTCATCATTTTGATGAGCAATTAAGGCATCGCAATTTCAGCGGGAGAATGATTGTATTCGCATGAGTTTAACCGATGCTTGATTGACTAATTCATTTTTCATTTTCACGTATGTGCGATTTTGAGTTTAGGCATGTTTAAAAGATATCTAATTTTATGATGAAAGATGCATGGTTTAAGCAAATATGTAAACTAACCAACTGCACTCACATTCGTTGTTTTAAATTTGGATTTTCAGGGTTAGTTCATTAAGTTGGGATTTGTGCAAATTACATTTTGAGAGACAAAACTTAATTCACTTAAAATAAAGTTCCTACACACATTGGCAAGTTATTTCATTTTTTAAATATTTAAAAGTATTTGTTTCATTTGCTGACAAAGAAGTAAATTTAAAAAAAAAATGATCTTGCTAATAATATATTAATTGTGAACTAAAACCTGCAGTGATAATAATTTGTACAGACTATAGGAAATTAGAAATGTATTGTTTCTTTCTATTTAGGTTTATTAACTGGGGTAGTGGTTGACTCTGGAGATGGAGTGACCCACATTTGCCCTGTTTATGAGGGTTTTGCACTTCCTCATTTGACCAAGCGGCTAGATATTGCTGGTCGTGACATTACCCGATACCTCATCAAAGTAAAAGCTCCAAGTCGACCCCTTTTTAGGGGATTAATGACATTTCCAAGCAATTGCAAAACAGATTATACAAGTTTGCTATTTTTCAGCTCCTGTTATTACGGGGCTATGCATTCAATCATACTGCCGATTTTGAAACTGTCCGTATAATGAAAGAGAAGCTTTGTTACACGGCATACGATGTTGAACAAGAGGAGAAATTAGCCACGGAAACTACAGTCTTGGTGCAAACTTACACAGTAAGCAGTTTACTAATAACCTAAGTATTCAGTATTTTAAGAATTAAGCGATAATAACGGTATATTGTGTTTTCCCAACATTAAAAAATCCGCTTGTTTGGTGTGTTTATTAATGTCTTTTTGTTTGTTCTTTTTCCAGTTGCCCGATGGTCGTGTTATCAAGTTAGATCGTGAAAGATTCGAGGCACCAGAATCTTTATTTCAGCCTCATTTGATCAACGTTGAAGGTCAAGGACTAGCCGAACTTGTATTCAATACAATTCAGAGTGCCGATATTGATATACGACCAGAATTGTACAAGCACATTGTGTTATCCGGAGGCTCCACCATGTATCCCGGGTTGCCTAGTCGATTGGAAAGAGAGATCAAACAGCTGTTTCTAGAAAGAGTGCTGAGAGGGGACACCGAGAAATTAGCGGTGTGCATCTTTGATTATAAATACTTGTTTATTATTGCTTAAAATAAGTGGTCAAATGAATGGTCTTCTGCAAAGACACATTTTCGCAATAATTTATTGGATTTTTGAAAATAACTTGCATTCTCCTGGTTTGTTGCAGAAATTCAAAATCAGAATTGAAGATCCTCCACGACGAAAGGACATGGTGTTTATTGGGGGCGCCGTTTTGGCAGATGTAATGAAAGACAAAGAAACTTTTTGGATGTCCAGGGAAGAATATCAAGAAAAAGGAATGAGAGTGCTTGAAAAATTGGGCGTCCGTGCCAGCTAATGGAAAAGAAATGCTTACCATTAGAAAGTGGTTTTCAAAATAGACTAAAGTCAATGCAAGTATAAAACTAAACTGCTGATCTTTATTCCATTTGTTAAGCATTTCCTTGGAATCTGTTAATTAGTTACGTGGCTATATAATGAAGCTATTTTGGAAAGAAAAAAAAATGTTTAATAAATTATGTTGACACTGTTTATGCTATACTATCGATTTAAAATGTACTGCAAAAATACTCATTTTTTACTTTGTGTTATTAGCAAAATTTTAAATTTTGTCTCATCAATGAAATAAAAATTGTGATTGCTTTTCTTCAAAAATTGGTGTCAATACAGCAACAAGCATGCCCATTGCATGTTTAAAAATACATATCATAGTTGTTACATACTGTTTGAATACTTTTCCTGTCATCAAGTCAAAAGAAAATGTAACAGATCCCAGCAATTTAGATAAGGTGGTCTGCAATCTTATCTAGAACTAATGTAAAATCAGCCAAATTTTGAACATCATATATATATTGCTTCATTCCCCTTTAAAGTGAAATTTTATTGCAGGATATTTTCTGATGGGTGCATTCAGGACCTACTTTTCCCATTTAGCTATACAATTGTACCTCTTCATTTTATTATCTCATGAAACTAGCTGCTTCTCGACGTGTGGTCCCCAAGACTCCTGTCCTGGGGGTCGCTTTCACTGAGATGTGTAACATTTCTTGGATACATCTGCATGAGGTCAAATTTTTAATTCATATAAAAACTGATAGGATCAGGCCTGTTCTCAGCTGTTTCATTAATGTCTTACAGTCATACTGTACAAATCATGAATTTCAAATTGAATTATAAAAAAAATGTTGGTAAATATACATTAAACTTTTATCTTGTTTTTCATGTTCATTATTAATTATCATCTTTTCTTTTCAATAGAAAAAAAAACTTGGTTTTGGCGGTCATTGACCCCGAAATAGCGCTTGCGTAAAACGACAACAGACGGCGCTGGTTACGCGCTATGTCGGCCATCTTTAGGATTTTGAGAAGATTAACCTCAACAGAGCCACATTCTCATTTCTTCTAATTAGTAATTATTGAGCACCTTTCATCGCATCCTTTGGCCGGGTGAAGGATAAAGCGTTGGCGTGGACAAATTACGAGAGGTTTTCGTTTCCGTGGCAAACGAGGTCGAAGGGCAGAGCGGCGACACCCTGTCCCAAGCAAAGCGCTCAAATTAGGCCTCGGGGGGTGGAAACAAAAACATTTGGTCGTCGTCATTGATTTGCATTTTTGCTGCCTCAATGTTTCGCTGAATAATGCTGTTCGAAGATATCCGCTACACTTCCATGGCTAGCGACTGAAATGCCAGATTCCAATAAATTGTAAGTGAATGAACAAATACGTTTTTTAATAGCACCTATACTCTCCTTCTGTGTCGTAAGGCCTAGAAATGAAAAGTTGGGAGGCTCGAAGGCCGTCAGCTGTTGTCACTCGGAAATAGTAGGAATCCGCCTTTTGTTTACCTGAAAACCTCGCTTTTTCCCTCAACTTTTACTTAGGCCTATGCTCTGGTCGTTCATTTATCCATATGACGTCATAAAGTGTAATTTTTCATCCCCCTAACTGCGTAGTATCTAATAATAGATACCATTGTTACTATTTGGATTTAGTGACACAGTATGCATTCAAACACAGTAATAAACAGCAATTTTTTTTTCACTAACTTAAAATTTACGTTTTTAAAGTTAATGAAAAGTTCTGTAGTTTTTAAACAAAAGTTAGTAATTTCTTTCGTAATCTTAAATAATGCCTTTCTTAGCTTTGAATAACATTTCTGATGTGCAGCTACGATACTGCACTATTCTTAATTAAATTATTTTAAATGTATTTGTTCTGTGCCATTCAGACAACCACAGTTTATGGATAACTGCCCCGTGAACATCGAACTTTGTATCTCCTAAATATCAATCTGCCCTACTCACTTCCAAATTCAATAAGATAATAGACATTTCCAGAACGTTTATCCACCATTATGTTTGAAGTATATAGACTTTAATTGGTACTGCTATCTGGCTACTGCTTTGCATCAAGGCACTCAAAAGAGTAAAAAATCAAAATACATAATACCCGTGCTATAATCTAATCTGCTTTGTCGCTTAGTTTGTTTTTATTACAGAGCACACTATGGTATACTTGTGTTATCACCTATAAGGTTATTTTCTTTGCTTGATCTGCAGAATTAAGGATACAAAATTGCTCCATTGCTCAAAAGAGTCCATGGAGGTTTTAATTGCAAAAGAGCAACTTTCAGTTGAGATATTTCAACTTGCATTATAAATTAAGGCATATGAAGACTGATGAAATACTTTTGCGTTTAATTAGAACACTTCACAGAGGTGTCTTTGAAATGGTATAGAACATACAAACTGAAATTGTATGGGCCTTTGCAATCTGCATTTGTTCACGAGTCACAAAATACACTTAACTTATGAACGTTTTCTGTTAACATTACATACATCAAGTATCTCTCAGTTAAGAAATAGGTCCAATTGCATCTCAGCATTTCTTTGTGCTGGCGACATGTTGGCTTCTGAATCTGATAGCTTTGAAATGGCAACAGTATTATCTCAAAATTCCAGAGAGTTTGTCAAAGAAAATCTAGAACTACAGTATAACCTGTGTAAATGAATACCCTTTCTAAAAGCATAAAATGCGCCGGTTCCTAGTTGGGACCCGTATATAAATAAACCTGTCTAGAAGAATATTTTTCACCAATCCCAAGAGTATGCTTTTAGACAGATTCTACGATACTCAATTTTGAAATGACTAAATTACCAAATTTTGAACTGTAAGCAAAAAGTGGTTTTATTAATTTAAAAGGAGTATCGATATCAAAATACTCCACTAAACATTATAGTAGTATTTGTCTGATATTAGTAATGGTTTGCACGTGTGTTTTTCCCTAATTAATATTCTAGCCACTGCAAGTATATGAGATAATTTTAGTAAAATGGTTTACTTTTTGCATATTCTTTGACATTTAGGTGACATTGATAAACTTGTGATAAAATTGTAACTAGCCTTGGCGAATTTTTTACTCCTGACTGCAAGAGCACTGAAGTAACTGGCGTTGCAATATTTGACAGCTAAATTCTGTTGGAGATGTCAAAAATGCCTAGCTAAACCTTGAAAATTTAAAATTAACCCTTCACAGCCTAGACCTACTTAGTAAGTTAGATGTTTAAGTATTTCAATAAATACAAGGCTCGTCGGTGTAATGAGCAGTTAAGCGGGTTGAAATTGCTTTAGTCATTACACATGATTAAAAAAACATGCTTATGGAGGTGTTAACAACCAGACTAGGCCTACTGTTCCAAGAAAATTGCGAATGACCGCATATTTCTGTGCATTTTTTGTTTTGCAGTGCATTTTTATGATGCAAATAGGTACATCATGTAGACATATTTACTGTCTTAGTTGAAGTGGGTGAAATTATTCATGTCCTCAGTTTTTGCCCTTATTTGTCGATCGTTTGTAATTTATCATTTAAATAATAATAATTCACCAAGCAATTGGGTTAAATAAATTTCGAAGATGATATACTAAAATCTTTTGCTTTTTTATAGGTCCGGAGACGTGGAGGTCCCTGCTCCGTCTTCAGTCACAGTTGATGTCGCCCCTTCGCCAATACCGGTATCGAAGGTGGAGACTTGTTCTCAGCCCAGTCATCAACTGCCAATGAAATCAATTCCATCAGGTGCAGTTAAATATGGCGAACTGATCATTCTCGGGTAAAGTTTTTCACGTTTTTTATTGCTTAATTGTCACGAAGTCGGTGGTACCAATCTCATTGGCAGTTGTTGTGAAATTGTTCACTTAGTTTCAGAGTAAATGTCACTGTGTTTCTTTTGAACATTTGTAATCCATAAACTATGACAGTCATTTAAATATCAGCTCAAGTTTTCTAAATCAAACAAATAAATGACCCCACAAACGAAAAACAATAATTGAAATGACAACCACTGTTGGATGATAGTAGTTGGTCCAATTTAAGATGAAATTCGACACAACACAATCTCTTAACATTTCCGTTTTACTTTTGTTCTGCACTGTTAGAAGCTTGATGATAATCGGGGGAAGTTGAATTTCGAAACTCAAAACAAGTGTTTTGTACGTGATTTTCTAGGAAATGACTACTAGAAAACATCCGGCAGAAAATTTTGTAGTAAAATAAGCATGAAGGTTTCTTTTTAACTTGTAAACATTTCTAGTAATCCTCAATACTTAGTTAATGTTGATAATTAGTTATCTTGGCCAATCTTTCATTGGAACATTACTTGTTCAACTTTTTTATTTTACATGCTGTAAAATGTGGATACTTTGTGTCAGTTTTTGGTATTTTTTTTTAGTTCTGAAAAATTACTTATAACCTCAAGCTGACTAAGACAAATACAACCAACTCTCCTATTTCCAAATATGACATCATTTGTACTCTCTGATGTAGGGCCCTGCATGCTATAGTATGTTTCATAAACATGCATGCCCATAAATATCTGAAAACATTTATAGCCATAAATGGCGTTTTAGAATAAACATTCCCCTTTTTGGTTTAATTGTTACACAAATCTTACTAAAATATTTAAATTACCGCATTAAGATGATAACTCAAATTTGTCATAAGTATATCACGTTATTTTATTTATTTTTGTTATTATCAACTTAATTTATATGAAGGTTTAATTTAGAAAGTCGATAATATTGCATTTCAAAGATATTTCAGATCCATTTATTCCGCAATTGTTAGTGTAAAAAGCATACCAAAATAAATATAACTTCGGTTAATTTATCTTTCAGTTATAATGGTTTTTTGCCTCATGGTGAAAAGGGTAGAAGACGCAGTAAATTTATGCTATATCGGAGACCCAATCCAAATGGAGTGAAACGATCCAAGCATTATTCAGTTAAAACGCCACAATCATCACAAGTATGCTTCTTTTTATATTACGGGTTATTGCAGTTTTACTAAAATCACAAATCTGTATTCCCTTCTTGTTACTTTGTGTCTAGGCTATCTTGGACAGTAGACAGCACTCAATTTCCTACACTCTATCACGCAATCAGGCAATCATAGTTGAATATTCTAAGGATGATGATACAGACATGTTTCAGGTAATTGGCGAGAAAAATGACTAGTCACCAAGCATCGTGCGGTATTTTTGAAAATGCAAAACAAATTTGCTTGAACTGATTAAACAATGTTAGCATTGAGACATGTGTCATAATTAGCGGTCAGGGACAAAAATGATTTCCTCAAGTTACAAAGTTTACGATATTCGTCTTGAAAGTGCAAATTTGTCTTCGTATAACCGTTTCCAACGATCATTTGTTGTATTTAATTATCAGGTGGGTCGTTCTTCGGAAACCCCCATAGATTTTGTGGTAATGGACACTGTATCTGGAGATAAGAAAGGAGAAGCAAGGATTACCCAGAGCACCATATCACGGTTTGCGTGCCGAATTCTGTGCGAGCGGAACAATCCATGTGTCGCTCGAGTGTATGCTGCCGGTTTTGACACTTCGTGCAATATTTTTCTTGGGGTAATTTTCTTGCTTTCGTTGTGACATTGTATTTACATGAGGAGAAGCGATCCTTCATTAAGTTTTTACAATATATGTAGGAAAAGGCCACTAAATGGCAGAATGAAGGTGATATAGATGGTTTGACCACCAATGGAATCCTGATAATGCATCCTAAAGGCACATTCTGTGGCGACTTGTGCACGCCTGGAGTTTGGAGGGAGGTTTCTGTCGAAGGAGGGATTTATAGTCTTAGAGAGTCCCGTTCGGCTCCACAGAAGGGAAATGTGGTAGGAGCCCAAACATTCTTTAACATTTTCATTTTATTATTAGCAAAAATCAGCGTTGTTTTTATTATCCAATACTTAAATCGATTCAGTTCTGAAAATTTGGTTCTAACAATGTATATATATATTGGTCATTGTATCCATTAAACTCGAACAACCAACACAATTTACTTTACATTTGTACGTTTGGAACCGAATCTTTAGCATTCTTCGCTAACTATCAGATTTTTCTATGTTTAGTCCTGTCTTCAAGTAATTTCATCTATTTTGAATAGGTTACCGAAGAAACGAATGCCCTCTTAGATGGAACTTTGATCGATTTGTGTGGGGCCACTCTGCTATGGAGATCGGCTGAGGGTCTAGCAAAATCGCCTGTAAATATTAAAAACTTGTTACACAATACACTGTGAATTTGTATAACGAGCCTTTCTTTGATCTTGGAACTAAGTGGAATTTTATTTCATAGACTAAGCATCATTTAGAGAAACAGATTGACGATCTTAATGCCGGTCGACCACAATGTCCAGTTGGCCTGAACACATTAGTCATTCCAAGGAAGTGCACTTTGTCCAATAATGATAAGCAACCGTACGTCTACCTTATATGTGGCCACGTGCAAGGGCTACACGAATGGGGACAGGCCAAAGATTCGGACGGACGCACCTGCCCAATGTGTCTCAAGGTATTAAAAGTGCAACTTAATATTAGACTTCCTAAAGCAAATGCATGCAGGTTGGATTTTGTTATCACACTTCCACACAATAACGTGACACCAGTCATTAACAACAACTCAGCAAATATGAAATTCAGCTGCTAGCCGTGCCAACCAAAATAGTTGGTAGAAGTCGCTATTTTTTGTTGTCATAATTTACAAAACATTTCTGCTTACACATATGGCAACCTTACTGTTACTATTCTGCAAAGTTCAAATAATATAATCATCGATAGCAATAAATCAATTATGTTTTTATTTAGGTTGGACCTATCGTCAAACTTTGTATGGGAATAGAACCTGCCTTCTATGTTGATAGTGGACCGCCCACTTACGGATTTAATCCCTGTGGTCATATGGCTACGGAAAAAACCGTGAAGTAAGTTTTTAAATATTTATTTTGATTTTAAGTGTTTGTCTTTGCAGCTACGATTTTCTTAATTTCATGATACTATGTTGTATTTAGATACTGGGCTTCTGTTCCCATTCCTCACGGCACAAATGGTTTTCACGCCGCTTGTCCTTTCTGTGCTGTGCCACTAACTGGAGATCCGGGCTACATTAGACTTATATTCCAGGATTATGTTGACTAAATGGATGACCTAAACTATTTTGGATATGTGGACCGACTGCAGTGCAGTTACTGAAATGCATATGAACGAGCATTAATGCGCTCCTGGTTTGCACTATTTATTTGAACAACTCTGTGGACTCTGGAAATCTGTAATTGGCCAGTGCCCTTTCCTTTCGTGCCTCTGGCACATCCGTTATTCATCATTTTTGGTCAGTGCTATTTCTGAATATCTTGTTTGGCGCATCATCCATATTTTGTGGAATTAATGCCATTTTAAGGCTAAGAGGTCAACAAGAAGCATGCTGTGGCATTCATCACATTGTATCATTTGCATCTCATATTTAATAATGTATTTCTTACAAAGCGACTTTGCGAGTGTGCGAATTTCTTCTGTGTGTACGTCATCTTTGATCAGTCAAGCGTGAAAATCCTGGCCGCAATGTCAGTGAGAAGCCAATCTACACCCTGCAATAGGTTTTCACCCGTCATTGCACTGCAACAGACGATCCTCCAGTGATGAGTTTTAATGTCATCCAATTCCAATATCTTTACATCAGGGAGAAAAAAAAAAGAAATAAGGTTTGTGAACTGCTCTTTCTGACTGATATACCTTTGCTAGTAAGTCACATTAGGTGACAGTATTAAAGAATTCAAATATTTTCATTCCTAACGTAGCAACAGTTTATGACTGGATCAATTAGTCTCCTGAGTCCTGATTTTTTACATCCTTGTCCAATATACCGACGCCTTTTATAGCCATAAATGGCATAGGCATAGTCAACAAGAATAATTGTACTTTTACTTGCAAAATATCAGGCTAGTCGGCCTAGTATAATAGCGATGATCAGTCACCTACTGTGGTCTATAAAGGAATTAACTACGTGTTATTTACTTCTTTGATTTGTTCAGATGTGGATGCTCCAGGAATGTCTTGCTTGTTGGCAAATATGAGAAGCGTTGCCCCAGCTAGCCTCTGCAAAAAAGTCGAAAGAATTTATCTAAGGTAACGGCCTAGATTAAACGCACGTTTTACTGCTAGCATATTTGTTTGGGCTTTGAGTAACAAGTTGTAAAGACTTTGGTCATGAAATTTCCATTAATGAGAGATCCTTGACAATGTGAGGAACGGACCCTAATTTACTTGCTCTACATTACCTCTTCTTCTAGAAGACTGTGCAGCTCTCGTGTGCAGTCTTGCAACCTTCTTTTATCAGCACTGTCCACCACCCAAATAAGACCATCTGTACTTTCGAAATAATTTCTCCAATAGGACCTTAAAGATTTCTGTCCTCCAACATCCCAAATGTTTAATTTGAAACTATAAAGAAAAAAAGTCGTTGTTGTTCCTTATCAGATGAATGGGTTGAAATTCAGTTTAATGAGATAAACATAGTCTTGAAGATGGTGCAGTATCCGTTAAAGTTGGCTTAACAATTACCCTTTATACCTGGCATTATAATATTTGCTCATTGAAAGAAGTCACGGTTTTACGTACATTTAATTAAGTAACGTCGACAGTGTTTACCATACCCATTACACGCAAATAGAGGCAAATTCCACTGTCAATCTTGGAGTTCGGCATGACTTGTCTGAAAAAATGGTGGAGCTCAAATGGTCGATTGGCGAGGATCGACTATGCTAATTTTTAGCATTAGGTGGATGGGAAATGGATTACAGTATTCAAGGTTCAGTCGACAAAATATATGGGAACAGTGTGACAATTGTTGTCCATAAGTCAATGGAATGGTATGTTTCATTTTCCTATTTGCCATGATACTAGATGTGAAATAAATTGGAAAAACATTCATCTGTCAAAATGATATGTGAAAAACAATGTTAATACTGTTCCCATACCTTTGCAAACTGCATTTTGAATTAACCAGCACGCACCCTCATGATAGGTGGAAACGCGTATTGAATACATACCCTCTGTGCTCTAAAGTTTTTATGTTAAATCCAAGCGTAGGTGAAATCGTATGAATATCTTCACCGTTGAATTTCTTGAGGATCGTGGTTTTGCCAGCGTTGTCCAGACCCCTATATGGATATCCAATTAAGAAAAAAAATGACTGTCGAAGCAGCACTACACTTTCAACGAGAAAGACGAAGGATACAACATTAACAAGCGAACTTCCTTTTCTTTTTGCTTCATTTTCTTTAATATTGTTAATAGACCCATGACTACAACGACAATTCAAGAAAATGTTCTCGAGCAGATGACGGAAAGCCAAAAGACGGTAACTTTTCGGTAAATCATATCTGCGAGAAAGAAACTATTTTTGAACCGTTGCAATCTATCGTATTCTTGCCATTTCTGACTAGTCCAATGTTTTTTTAGCAGAAGCCACGCCCTGGTACATAAACAAGATGGCGCATGCGCAGTAGGTCAGTCCGGAGTTTGTGGCCCACCAATGAGGCCTGTGGACAGCCGCCATTATCAGATTTTCTGGACCAACGTCATTTGTCCATTTGCTTGTTCGCAAGAACATCGAACGCTGTGTGTGTGTGAAAAATGGCGTCGCTTAGCAGGTGAGGAAATTTACGATATTCTTAAGAATTATCAGGAATTCATTTATATACGTGTTTGAAAATGCCCACAAAAGGTTTATAAATTACTTTGTGCTGTTCCTGCAGCAGGGGAATCATTCATGTGTGTTACGGGTGTTTAAATAATGAAAAAAATCGCCATGTGTTAATGTGAACGTTAAAATTTTTTGGTTATATTTTGGTTTCAATTGTCATATCAAACATGCTTGTAATTGTAGAGGTTATTTAAATCTCTCTCGTGTGGCATATAGTACCGACGTGCAAGTATCTTTTTGCGTTTGCCTAAAATATTATTGTATTTTTCTTGTAATTTAGCTTGTTACCAGCACCGACACAACCAGTGTTGGACAAGGAAAAAGACGTAATCCATGTATCGAATCAGCAGGTAATTATTAAATGTTTTATTATTGATGTGGCCGCGCTTTCATTTTCAAAAATACAGTTTTAAGGAAAATTCATTTTCGTTTTTGTAGCAATCTTTGGTGCCGTCATTTAAGACTGCCCCACCTTATGAACATAGGAAAGGTTGGGTACCAAGAACAATTGCGGTAAAGACATACATTGTTATCTAGTTGAATTTCATTATTTTGTAAATGTAGCGAAAATTTAAACAAGTTTTTTTTTTAGGATTATGGCGATGGAGGAGCATTTCCTGAAATCCATGTGGCCCAATTTCCACTAGACATGGGCCATAAGGAGCAGAGTACTTCCAATGCGTTGGCCATTCAATTGGATGCTCAAGGCAAAATCAAATATGATGTTTTGGCCCGACAGGGTCATGGAAAAGATAAGGCAAGTGCACATTTCATTGGAAACGGTTTAGATTACTTATGCATATAGCTTTCTAAGTTTCTGATTCTTGTGCTATTTCAGATAATCTATTCTAAGTTCACCGATTTACTGCCTACCGAAATCACAAACGAAGATGAAAGCGGTTTACAGAAACCTGATGAAGAAGACGTCTTGGATGTAAGAATATTTTTCAGCTCACATGAAATTAAATTTTAAAGTTGCTGTATGCGTATCACTAGCTATATTAACATTCTATGCAGTAGGATATCTTTCATAATTTGTGTGGCGTTTGCATAGAAATTGGATAGTGATAGTAGATTTCAGCAGATTTTGTGTTACATCTAATTTCGACAGCTGTTGTTATGTCTCTAACTGTTTTGGTTTCATTTATCAATGTGCTTAGATCACTGAAAGAACCCGACAAGCTTTGGAGAAAATGACCCAATCCAAAATTTCAGCCGCCATGCCTGTAAGGTGTGCTGAACGTCCTGGTGCTGCACAGTATATTCGATACACGCCCTCGCAACAAGGTGTATCTTACAATTCAGGAGCTAAGCAGCGTGTCATTCGAATGGTAGAAGTGCAAAGAGATCCGATGGAACCGCCCAAGTTTCGGATTAATAAGAAAATCCCACGTGGGCCACCTTCACCTCCAGCTCCGGTCATGCATTCACCCACGAGAAAGGTACATATAAAATTATTTTTTATGTTTAATGCTTTTTTCTTATTTCAGTGAAAGAGATCATGGTTAAATTTGTTGTCGAGGTTTAAAGTTTTAGTACAATTTGTTTCGATTGATCTTATCCCTGATTTTTATCATCTAAGTAGATTTGGATTCCATCTTATTAAAAAAACATATTTCATTACCTGCATAGATGAATTTTATTGATGTTGCTTGACCGCTACCTTTGATCTTTGATGTTAAGGCACTTTCACCTAATTGTTTGTTTTTGTTTTCTTAATAGGTGACTGTTAAGGAACAACAAGAATGGAAGATCCCTCCTTGTATTTCTAATTGGAAAAATGCAAAGGTTGGTTTATTTTCTCTTCAAGCGCATGTATTGCCATTTGAAGTTTGTTTTGTGATCTATCTGAATGATTTAAGAATTGTATACTCTGCTCAATTTTAGGGTTATACCATTCCGTTGGACAAGCGTCTCGCCGCTGATGGACGAGGGCTACAGCAAGTCCACATAAACGAGAATTTTGCCAAGCTAGCCGAAGCGCTTTACATTGCTGATCGAAAGGTGCCATTTACGTTGAATCCTTTTCAATTTCTTCTTTTTATTAAAAAAAAAAATAACTTTTCAAATAATTCTTTTAGGCTCGTGAAGCTGTGGAAATGAGAGCGCAGATGGAAAAAACCCTGGCTAAAAAAGAGAAGGAGCGGAAGGAGGAAAATCTTCGCATGTTGGCCCAGAAAGCTAGGGAGGAGAGAGCTGGCATTCGATCACAAGGAGGGAATGGTCAGCTATTTATTTACATTTGTTTATTTTTCCAAAAGTACCTCAGTTACACTTACTGCAGAGCCTTTAATCTCGATTTATAACTATGTCGTTGGATTAGACATCGATACATGGATTGTGACTAAATTACTTATTAAGCGGGTAGCTTGTGATCCAAGTTGTTAACCAGGAAACTTTATAACTAGAAAACTTAACAGCTATCCTATTGCTTATTTCGGGACTTTTAAAATGCAACGACTTCTTAAGCGGGTATTTTTTCATTGGATTCTAATATGAGCTGTTTTAATTTTTCAATTTGAAATTCATTTTGTAAATTTTTGTTCTTTAGAGCGGGATGACGATATGAAAGAACGTGAGCAGTTACGATACGAGCGTCACAAAGAAAGACAGAGGGACCGTAACATTCAGAGGGCAGCGCCGGACAAAAGATCCAAACTGGAGCGGCAACGAGAGCGAGACATCAGCGAGCAGATTGCTCTTGGTATACCAAACGCCCGGTCAAACAACGGAGAGACGCAATATGACCAGCGTTTGTTTAACCAGAATAAGGTTTGTCTAATTTAATAACTTGCTAAAATATTAATTAATAGCCTCTGATATAGCATTTTTGTAGGAGTATTAAAGGCGGCAAAAATGTTTAATATTAAACTTTTTTTACCATTTTTTTAGGGAATGGACAGCGGTTTCGGCGATGAGGAATCGTACACTGTGTACGATAAACCCTGGCGCACTAACCAGGCTGTTGGTCAAAACATCTACAGACCATCTCGCAATGTTGACAAAGATATCTACGGAGAAGACCTGGATAAATTAATCAAAACCAACAGGTATTGTGATAAAGAAATACTTCCTCGGAATAGTTGGATGCGTTTCCGTTTCCTAATTAGGTCCATGCTAATTAGCACATTAGTATATCTTGGTTTGATTTTCTGAACGCTCCATTAATTAATTAATTCAGTAAAAAGGCTCTAATGTCGCCAGTTTATGTTAAATTTAATTAGGGTACATTGGAAAATAACTTTTAATATTGTGTTTTTATTCTCCTTATACGGTAAATGTTTTTGGAAGAATCACTGTATCAGGACCTTTCTATGCACTAAGTAAATTTTAAACTATGCCATCGTTTATTCTTTATTAGATTTGTACCCGATAAGGAATTTTCTGGAACTGATCGCACCTCCCGTCGTGAGGGTCCAGTACAGTTTGAGCGTCAGGAGGAAGATGATCCTTTCGGTCTGGACAAGTTTTTGACGGAAGCTAAGAAGGCCAGTAAGCGCCCATCTGATATGGAGAGATCGCGCGATTATGATCGCGATAGAAACAAGAGGAGAAAGGATTAATAAAGTAAGTCCTCTTTAAGGAGCATCGGTAGTTGGGCTGCAATTACTTGCTGACCAACTAATTTTTGATTTTAGTAAGAGACTGGAGTTTAAAAATGTATGGGGTTTGTATTCTTCATAATTATCATAATAATACAAACATAAATACACCCATACCTCGACATACGACCGCTTTTTATACGACGTTTCGATATATCGGCATTTTTTAATTATGGCATATTTTCGATATGTGGCCCACAATTTTTTTTTTTACGGCCAAAAATTACATGGGATGTCATGTGCGCATGCGCACATCAGTCAAACATCTCGCTGCTGGAACTGTGAAACGCACTGTTGCATACACATTTTTAAAAATCTTTTTTCATTAACTGGGAGATGATTAAAGAGTTAATTAAATAAATTAAACAATAGATTAAAAATAAATAAAATTAGAAAGAATTAAAGAAAAAAAAGACTCTATATATTAAATGTTATGGAGGATATCCAGAGATTGGGGGTGCTGCAGTTCCACAGTGCCTATGGACGAGCAGCCACTGGTTGTTTTTATGATATGTATACATATATATATGCATATGACTTTTTTTTTTAAATTAGCGTTTATTATTAGTACATTGTTTTGTACTTTTATTTTTATGCAAGAACTTTCATTGAAAATGAAAATTTATTATTTTGTACAAAATTAGAACGAATCTAATTGAATTGCACGGGTTCCTATAGTAATAATTGATTTGCTATACGGCCTAATTTTCTAGGCCGTAAAACGAGGTATGGGTGTACTGGACATTTCAACACATGATAATGCACGTTTTATATGATAACGCCCAACTGCCTCCAGGAACGGTGTGTAAAATTAATTTTCACTCTACTTGGCATCAAGTAAAGATTACCTTCAATTAGAGGTTTATGTTTAAATAGTTTTATTTCTAAGCTACAATGCGAATAACACTAAAATAATGCATTTCTGAATGTGATTACCTATTGTTGAAAATTGCAATTTTTTATTCAATTGAACTTGAATGGCAAATTGCAAAAAAAAACAAAAAAACATAGCATCTGCTCGTTGTACATTCTTTGTTTGGAATAAAACCCGATTGAACAAACAAGATCACAATATATCACCGTTTTTGTCAGCAGCAGTCCAGTTTGTTGCGTGCTTTTTTTAGGACGAGAGTTTAATTTGAGGTTGGAGTTTAGCCCTTGTGTTGCAAAAATAGGCCAACATTAAAATTCAATAAACAAACCATGACACGTCCTATTATTTGATGAATAAATGGTCATAAGCAAAAATATACAGTTTTTATTGTTTGACTTGTTACATATTGCACTATAAAAATATCTTCCATTGGAATGATTTTGACATAAAAAAGGCACATATCTGTCCTCTCACAAAATAACCTGCAGTTTTCCCAGACCCCTTCCGTATCTTATCTCGCCCAAATTAATTCTATTTCATGTGGTGAGGAATGTGTAGTTTCATTTAATGTTCTAAATGCAATGTCAGCTATCAAACCTCGGCTGAAGGTAGAAATAACTGCACCACCAGCATCACACAAAAATAAAACAGGAAAACTGCAAGAACCAACACGAACAAAGCTGTCGATCCTGTACGACGGTTTTCATGGCGAAGGGAAATTAAGCTTTCATCTGAAATGACAACATGCAGAAAAAACGAATATAGAAATCAGTTTCACTTGCTTAACGCTAATTGAGACATTTTTATAATCTAGATGAGGTACCTTGCTTTTCTAAAGTTTTCTTAAGATCGTGTAGTTCTTGTTTTAGTTTCCCTCTATAAGCAAGATTAACAAGCAAATTAGTGTATGTCAAAGCTGTGTTTATACTGATCCACTATATAGCACAAAGGTGTACAAACTGGATTCCGGGGAAGGGGGTACGAATTTTGTGAACATTTTTGTACAGATAGGTAATTTTGCTATAACTTGTGTACTTTAGCAGTGAATTTTAGGGTTTATTTGGAAACAAATTTGAATGTGTGGGATTTCTCAGGTTATACAAGTTTGAAGACCACTGTACTAGTCTAGTTCATAGTGCTTAATTACTGGTACTCGGAGTCTGGGCTGTTCAGTTTCAGGCATTTTTCAATCGTCCTTATTCTTTTCCTGCATTTTTTAATATCATCTTCGACGCTGCTGATCTTAAATAAAATAAACACATAAATATGAATATGCCTCGAGCACGACACAAATATGAAAATATGAATTAATCTAAATATATATACATTTGACAATATGCTCGTGGACGCCGCCATCTTGAAAAAGGTGGCCGCAAAGTTTTTAGCTTTCGGTTATTCAAGAAGTTTCTTGTTTGGTTGTTGTAATTTCTAGCTTGTTTTGACAGAAAATTGCTCAAAGTTGAGGTACAGTGGCAAGATAAACAAAGTTGTTTTAAATCCGAATGCTATGCTGAGATTAGCCTGCATTTTGATTTTTAGAAAATGTGATACAACAAAGTCTGATATACAAAAAAGTTACTATCTTTCTGTTTGAAATCATTAAGTCAGCTTGTTTTCTTAACTTCTGCATTGTTTTAAGTGTGATTATTAAATAGTATTTCTGAAAAATATAAGGTAAAATTGACGAGTTCAATTGATGTTTCTGTTTTTGCTTTCTATTTTGTCTCATGCTTTTCCTACATGCACGTGTTTTTCAGAACTTAAAAATGGCGTCCCTTCTTCATTGCGGTGTCTATTATCGTGGAATTTTGAGAAATGTGTTGCCTTTAATCCAACATTTAAAGTCGGGAGAATGTGCAAAGGCTATGGCAAAAAGGAACCAACACGCACGATTTTTTAATTTTTCATCACGGTGAGTAACAATTGCATTCACCAGTCTTTTGTGCCTGTGTCGGCCTATACCGGTCTATTTGCTATGCCGCTCTATCAGTTTATCAAGTTGTCTTTTTCACATAACTGTGCCATGTGTTTGTTTATTTAAAAAAAAGAACTTGAGTAGATAATAGTGCATATGGTTCTTTCGTTGAAACAAAGCCAATAAAGTTTTTGTAACCTTGCCTATCCTTCCACCTCCATTTTAGATGTGATGTTATGGGATCAATGATGCAATTAATAATCGAATAATATTAAGTGTTTTTCTACTCTAAAGTCAAGCAGAGTATTTTACATTTGAAGTTATTGCAAAACAGGAATAGAATCACTGATATGTGTGGCTTAGTGGTTATGCAATGGTCCGCCTGGCAATTAGGAGTCCTGGGTTTGATTCTCAGGTCTGCTATTTTGCCTGTGGTTTGTACGGTTTTCCACAATTGTTTCCAGGAAAATGGCGGGTTGCATGGTCTCTCAAAAAGTCAACTGTTTAACCATCAATGTTTTGGTACCTTGTAATGGCCACTCAACGAGAAAATGCTCATCAAAATTAATTTCAAGAAAAAAATAAAATAAAATTGAATTTATGGGGACACCAGTAGCTGGTATACGCTCTTGTCTCTCGATTGCAAGGTGTGGGGGTTTAGATGGAATTCACTAAGTGTGGACTCTTTCCAGTGAGAGTTTAAACCAAGTTCCCAGCTGTGTAGATCTCTTTCTTTGTGATAGTAATAAAGGCTCATTCCTTGGCAGTGACATTGGTGTTTAATCCAGTGTTGAAGAAATGGGCCACCCTTAAAAATTGCCAAACAAGATTACCAGAAAAATCCCTAAATTATAAAGCAAGTGCTACAGAAACGACGGGTACTTCAATCACTGCAAATTTGGTGTAATCCATGGCACATTGAATGTAAACTGGAATTGGTGTTTTGTGCCATCATTTTGTATATTCACAATGTGTGCTAATACTTTTTTTTTTTGGTAATGGAAGTTATTATTAGAATACTAGCAGAAAGAGAATAGAAGATATACTGTAGTAGGCTACATCATAGGTTAAAAAATGGTCACAGAGAAGCATATTAGGCATTAACCTCGATATACCAAAACCAGCACTTAGTCTGAACTTTGGAAGGCATTTCTGTTGGTCTAAGGTGTAATAGTTATGTATGTTGGATTTTGGATGATGTCACAAGTTGTTTTGAAAGAGAATACCCACTTCCTATAGGATTTTTCAAAGCATTTTGGTAATTTTTCTGCAAAGCATTCAAGCAAATTTAAAGGAGTTCATGGTCCATCCCTTAAATGTTCAAGGACTCCTCCCACGACCAATTTTCGCAATATTTTTTCTAAATTGTCTGCAAAATTTCTATCAAATTGTAAAAAATAGTATGTTTATTATTCGTTTCAGTTGTTTCTGCACCAGTTATGTCCAAAAGAAATTGGTCCAAGATTCAGAGCTCAATTCTGATGGAAGTCTAGTTAAGAAACTGGATCGAGCGTTATATCGTTTGGATATGGATGTTAAAAGGACAGGGCGAATTTCGCTAAGGGATGTTAATGAAATCTTCAACGAAATCAAATCCATGGGTAAGATTTCCTTTGGGCTAGCCTTGATTGATCAGTTCAATGGCATAGCCTCATATCTATGCCATTTCGTTTCAGGAAAGCCCACCAGTACACAATGCTTATTGTTAATTCGATGCTGTGGATCTCTACTGCCTGAAGAATTGCCGGAAGCAAGAAATAAACTGGTCAACGATATTTGGAAAACATTAGAAGCGCAAAGTAGGCATAAACTACTTTTTGATTTCTGGAATGTAAAAAATCGGGTTTTTTTTCTTCTAATTTTTGCGGCCTTTTTAAGCCGTTTGGGACATTTGTGTCTAGGAAAATCTGATAATATATGTGAGATATAATTACAGTAATTATGATCAAATATGTCTTTACTTACTTTAAACTTAAATGCATAATTATTTGGTTGTCTGCTCTGATATCATTTTTTAGTAATGAATGTGGGTTTGCTAACATTTTTTCTTTCTTAAACTGTAGAAATTGTCTTTGATGTCAGCCATTATAATTCAATCCTGAAAGTGTATTTGGAAAATGAATATGACTTTCTACCAACTGAATTCCTGGCTAACATGCAGACTAAGGGCGTCGAACCAAACCGAGTCACCTATCAACGACTAATTGCACATTATTGTCAAAAAGGAGATATTTTAGGAGCCAGGTATGTCAGTGTATTTGCTTGAGTGGGAAATTAGTTTTACATATAAATGTTGCGCATATTGAGTAATCATGCATGTAATCAGAAGAGGCCAATTTATCTACTCAAACTTAGATATATCTTTTCTCTTATACGTGGATGTATTTTTTTTCAACACATTAAAGCAAAATACTGGAGTTCATGAAGGAAAAGAATTTGCCAATAAACGAAAACGTTTTTAATGCATTAATCCAGGGACACGCCAGAGCCAAGTAAATACAAATTAAATTATTTTATTTGTGAACGTTTTTATATTGCTGTGCATCCATACATGAATATTTCCTCATTTTTATTCATTCGGATTCACTCAGTTTCACATACAATGCTGCAGTCTAGTTCAGGAATCTGCATTTCTAAGTTATTTTGCAAATAAAATGTCATGTTTTGCACTTGAGACAACACTAATGATCTAATTAAAACATCTCTTCAATTTAAAAAAATTAACAAAATCAAGACAGGCCTAATTATTTTGTCCAAAGCTGTATTTGTTTTTTTTTTTCAACTAGAGAATTTAAACGTTTAATTGCAAGAAACTTGTTTATAAAGAGCTTTTAATCCCAATTCAATTTTCTCATGGGGAAAACGTGGTTTATACTTAAGTCTGCACTTCCGTGTTTTACAAGATGGTAACCAATTTTATCTGTGTAGAATTGTTATTCTTATGCATTTACTGTCGTCCCTGTCAGTGATATGGAGAATGCTAAATCCGTGTTAGAAATTATGAGAAATGCAAAGCTGGATCCTGGTCCTGGCACGTACACGCAACTTTTGTGTGGCTACGCAGAAAAAGGAGACTTTGACAGCATCAAAACGGTGAGTAACGTTGTATTGACAACTCTGTTATTAATTTGCTACGTTCTTGTATTTATTTATTCTTAATTTTAAAATCGTTGATGGTTTCACATTCTTTTCATTTGCTGTATTTCCCAAAGACTTTAAGCGAAATGAAAAAAAATGATGTCAATCTGCTCGATCGTGATTATTTGGAAATTATATATGCTCTTGCTGTTAATGGACATGGAAAATACGTCGATGAGGTACAATAACTATTTTACATATTTGCAGAAAGTTGTGAGAAACATTTGTGTTATTTTCACGTGATGTTTATGTTTAATAAGTTTTTGTTTGGCTGTGTTTTTTACATTTATTTTAAAAATATTTCTGATAATTGAATATCTTGTTACACATTATTTATATTTCAACGAATGGTCGTTTTTTATGATTTAAGTACTTATATGGAACGTTAATTGTACTAATTACTTTTATTCTTTATCAGCTCATTCCCCAAATGAACAAAGCTTTTGGCTACAATCAAGATGTAGTTAATTTTATTTTGCAATTGGTTAACAAGAATCAAGAGGAAATTGCTTATAAACTCTTATTGACAATGCCACGTTCAACTTCTGCCTCTGGTGATCCTGTACCAGTTGGAATGTTTTTTATCCGACATATGGTCAAAATGAATATGGTAAGAAAGCTTGAATAAAATATTTATTGATCCAATAACATAACGCAGTGTTTTTGCTAATATAATAATTTATCTCATATTTTTGTGTGTTCAAAATACCAGCCAAAGGACAAGATCGAGAAAATTTGCAACGATTTGGAAACACGTGGCTTAAATGCAAACGGAATTTTGCGTGCAACTGAGGCCTCTCTGGTTTTTGGAAATTCAGGTAACTGAAAATATTATTAGTTTGAATTTAAGAAATTTGGTAATATCATGGCATTTCAATTGCTTTCTAAACAAAAGTGCAACGTCTGTCATATGAAATCTACAGTACTTGCTTAGTAGTGATAACAACGCTTTTGTAATTTCGGAGTTTCTCTTCTTGTCTTTTTCTCTCTGTTATTTGGATTTTTTTTAAATATCACAACTTTTATCATAATTACAATTTTCTTGCAGACTATGCCACACATTTTTTGGAAGTGTTGAAATCGCAGGTAGGAGTGCTCTGTAGTTTTTAGAATTTATCTTTTAACTTTTTTAGTAATTTATGAAATGTTACTGTTAAGTGTGGCGAATCATTTTTATTCAAGTAAATTAAACAGGAGGCACACTGACCTGGAATACCGTATTTTCCCGTGTATTGCCCCTGCTCGTGTATATGTGAACTATGATTAACCCTCTCCAACTTGCAATTTGCAAGAAAAAAATGGAAGACGCTTATTAAGTGATGATAATTGATCGATTGCACATGCCCTCTTGATCCTCATCGGAATCGCATTGCATAAGACGGTTATTTGTATTATGGAATACAGTAAAACACTTAAGAATTTTTTTAACGGACCGGAGATTTAAACTTATTAAACGGAAAAGTTTATTTAGATATGGTCATAATTGCCACTGTTTCATTAAATACACGGAAATAACTCCTAATTCGTGTTATGAACATTTTATTTTAACTTTGCTTAAAGTATCTCTCAGTTGAGAGCTTTTTTCGACATTTTTCGCAGTATAAGACAAAAATGAAAAAAAATTGTGAAAGAACAAAAGCTAACACGACCTCAAATCTACCAAACCTAACCTAATCTAAGTTAACCTTTATAATTTCGAAATTATAAATTGTGCCTTTGTCTGGTTACTGCTTTTTCATCATTAGCCCATCGTTGTATTTATGTGCATTCACAATTATTTCTCAACTTCCACGTTGAGTCAAAGGTGGGATTAGCTTCCACTTTTCAAATCACAGTTAATTGCTTTCAGTGATAAAGCTTCTTTCATTCCTTCATAGCGCATGATTTTTAGTGAATTCTAAGTTCTTGCAAATCGGTAGATCATTGCATGGATTGGGATTTGTAAACTTATTAAGCGGGGAAACATTGCATTATAACAAGTTCAAGTTGGTTTAACCATTTTTGTACATGTATGAACATTTTTATTGCAACTTCTCTTTTTTGTTGCTCCTAGAATGTGACAATTCGCCCTCATTACTTCTGGCCGATATTTGCCCAGCATAAGAAAAACCATAACGAGCAAGGCAAGCATAGTTTTTTTATTACCGGTATTCAAACACCTTGATTTCATTTGCTTTTAATTCTGAGATTTTGAACATTTTTAAGGAATCTATGATACGATCGGTTTAATGTCAAAGCTGGGAGTGACAGTAAATTTTGACACTTTTCTGGATTACGTATTTCCTGCCTTGAGTTTGGAGGATCCATCGTCCATTGTCCATAAATTGAAGGTTTTTATACTTTATTTATCGTTTGTAATTCGATAAATCTGATTTAACACATCAAGATTGCTTACCTCAGCGATTTTCCCAAGTAACCAAAAGTCATTGGGTTATTTAAAAAAGTTTCTTCTTTGTATAAAATTTTTATAATTCTTTTGCTTGAAAAAATCCAAAGGATACAAAATTACAAAAGCCAAGTTTGAATTTTGTACTTGCAGTTTTGGATTCGTGTGTCTTTTTTTTTTTTTTTTTTAACTAATCGTGGATGAAATGTGCAACAGACAAATAAACAAATCATTCTGTGAAATCGTTATTTTATTACGATTTGATTATTAATTTTAGGAGTATGGTCATTCTGTTGGCTCAATTGTGGGACCACTAATAGTTCAACTTGTAATCAAACAGGAATTGGAAAATGCTGTTCATTTATGTAAGTTAATTTGTTTGTTGTAATCTTTTTGATGTCTATAAGGAATCGTTTTTTTTAAAAAGATTTCTGGTTGCATTTATTGCAGGTAAAACGTTTCCAGTTCGTCTTGTACCATATGCACTAACCCAAGCCTTAGCTCAGGCTTACCACGACACCAAGGATTTGAACAATACGTTGCACGTTAGTAGTCCGTTTACATTTTTCATGACCACTGTTTAGTAGCTGTAAAAGTGCGGTTATTTATTTGGTTGTATTTATATTTTTGTTATTTAGATTTTGCTAAAAGTCAATTCTAATTTGGAACCAAATAACAGAGTCGGTGAGTAGTTTTCAATACAGCTGCATTGCCTGTGCCTTTAAAGTGAAAAATGATATTCCTGATGGGGTTGCGACAATAGTTGAATATAAATTATACCTGCTTTGTAAGGTAATACTGTACGTTTTGCTTGGGCATTTCAGTTTTGTAAATAATGTGCCTCAGGAAGTAGGTTTTGTTTCTTTTTCATTTAATTAGAAATTGCTCTCTGTGTGTGCATGCGCCCTATTGTCCATAAGAACAAAGGAGTTTATTGAGTTAAGAGATTTTAAAATGGACATTTACAAGTCACATCTTCTTTTTATGACTATTACAACAACTGCAACTCAATAACAGTATACGTGTTTCCTCTAACCAGACTGGGAATATGCATTGTTAAATAATGTAAAAAATATATTTGATTCCTTTGTGTCATAAATTAAACTTTTTGTTCTCTCTTCAGATTGGACTGGCAATTTTCTTCTAGACTTTGCTCGGTTTAGCAAGTCTATTAATACTGATCTATTGCCGTTGCTAGAAGGCTTGAAGTCAAAGGTTGTAATTTTGTTTAGTTATGACTGCTTTTTGGTTTTCGTTGAACAGCCATCGTATATTAGCTAGTTATAGAAAACATGTTGTTTTTCATTCAGGGTTTAAATATCTCGCCAGCAACAAACGACTTTTTACATAGGAGGTTTGGGCAGTCTTTGTCAAAAAGTATTTCTGATGTAAGTGTTGTTTTTTTATAAAAGCTATTTGTATTTAACTTTGATATGAAGCTATGTGTTTCCTTGCCTTCTCCATAGCTTTTGGAAGAGATGGCAGTGTCTCCTCTTAATGTTGTTATATCAGACGATTTCGATTCACCCAGATCAATGCCACATCGGGTAATATATTCTCCTAACAGTTCACGAATGTCTGCAAGGATTATGCTAAAGTACTACTTTTTTGTTTTCTCAGAGGGATATGACCGTCAGCGAATTGGAAGACCATCTTATTGAATTAAAGGTATTCTTTGCAGTTTTATTTGAGGGTTTTGTTTCCTTTTTTTTTTCATTTAATTGGAAATCCGACGCCGATGGTCGAGTGGGTTACGTGCTTGCCTCTCGATCCTAAGATGCTGGGTTCGCTCCCAGGTCGAGGTC